>JAODOY010023705.1:0-24057 GCA_025399855.1 Forbesichthys papilliferus
GAGCCAGCCTCTGCCACCCGGGTCTGGTCTGTCGAGGTCCCTGACCTTCGCTGCCACCCGTTTGACAGCGCACCCGATCCATATGGTTCCTCCCACGAGTGGTGGGCCCATAGGATATGAAATATTGTATTACCCAAAAATACAATAATTGTAATTGATTGTATTAGAAAGTGTGATGGTTTCATTTGTGTGCTACAGTATGGAATATGTATATGTGCTTCTGTAAATATTGTATTGTTTGCAGGACGGCGAGATTGCCTATTTCAACGCGAAGGACAATGTGAGTGTTTACTCCTTTTCGTATTCATCTCCCTTCTCCTTCGGGTCACAGGCCGTGCAAACATGGAGGTCACTCGCAGGACACGGGCCAGTAATGGCTTCCTGAGAACCTCCCTTCCTCTCATCCTCTCCGCCTTGCCCTCTCCTCCATCTTCCCTCTGTGGTTTTTGTCTTGCCTCAGCCTCGCGCAGCAAACACCCCTTTTCCTTCCTCCCTCCATCACTGGCTGTCTTTCCTGTTGCCTCCCTCCCTCCCTCCCTTCCTCTCCCTCTCTCTCTGCCCTCGTTCAGGTGAAGAGGGCTCCACCATCCTCTCCCCTAATTGACAGAAGAGATGTACGAGCCGGCTACACTGTTGCTTTATTAAGAGGCTAGCGTTCGCACTTCCTCATTCTCCGCCCTCCCTTGCTCCCCCACCCGCTCACCGCTCTCTTTCCCTCTCCGTGTGTCTGGCTGTAGTTGTCTCGTTGAGGTAAATCGGTGAACGCACAGTTGAAGTCGTAAATCTCCGCGGGGGCCTTGAACAAAGCTGAGTGTCCCCTCCTATTCCCGTCCAGGAGGAGATAACGAGGGGAAACAAACACGATCTCGTCAAACACACTGCTGATTCTTCTGCTAGAGTTCTGCTAGAGACTGGTCCGGGTGTTTGAAACGTTCACAGATGAATGCATTAAATGGGTTATATTGACGACGCCAGAGCCTCACATCCACACCATGGATGTGCTAGAAGAACTGGATGTGGCACTTTAAAATGGCATCCATTCATTTGTGATCTTGTAATGTGTGTTCTCAGTTCGTTCTTATTCTGTGCATGCATGAGTGTCCTGTGTTCATAGCTCGCATCCATGGCCTAGCACAAACCACCGCAAACTCACACCATAATTTTGCATGTGGTATTACAGTAATGGTCCATTTTAGAAGCACATTTTGTAACAGCCATCGATGGGTATTTGTGGCTGCAGTACCAGTGTCGGCCACTGCTCCTGGGGGCTTGCTCCACTGTGATTCAGATCAAGTAACAGGTTCTGTATTCACCACTCCCTCATCCCTACATGAGTTTGATTTTGTTTCTGACTCAGCTGGACTCAAACGAGACGCAGGGAAGAAAGAATCGGATCCGGCCTGACTTCAAATACGATCCGTCATTTAACCGAAAAACTGATCGCAACCACACAGCTGTGCACATCCCTACCGACATCTACGATGGCTGTGAGTGCAAGTGCGCGCAAACACACACACACACACACACACACACACACACACACACACACACACACACATACATACACAAACCCATTGAACATGTAAGACACATGCAGACCAGCATAAGCATAAACCTTACCGTATCCATGGATACAGCTGATAACCAACCAACCTCTGAAAGGTTGGTTTGCTGAATATATTGCAAGACACGGTGCCCTGGTTAAATCATAGTGGAGAATAAGAGGTTCAATATAATAAGATTTGTCCCAGAGCCTAGCGAGGTTACCTTGGGCTGTGAATAGGCAGCCGCTGTAACTGAAATGTATTGTCTGAAACATCCACCAAACATGCACAACGAAAAATAATCAGTTTCAGAGGGATGTGTTGAATTAGGAGCTATTCCTTCACTGCATATCTCTCACCAGGCTAGGAGCCAAAAGGACTGCAAATTGTTGAAACTACATTTCAAAATTGGGATTTTATGACATATCCCATGAAATGCATTTGGAGTGAGTGATATATACCGAACTTTAATATATCTGTCGAACCTAGAAAAAAAAGCACTGAGCTTGCAACTGACACTAATATTTGACACTAATATTTACCTTCAACAGAAAGGTGTACATATTTACAATGTTATACTGTATTTATGTGTGCGTGTGTGTGTGGTGTAGGGGCCAAGTGTCTGCATGTGAGGCTTTACAGTTTATACTGTAATATATGTAATAAATTTATACAGCGTTTATAGTAGTGTGTTCTAACAAAGGCTGCATAAAACACTGGTGTCATTGAGGCCGTGAGAATTCCGTTGAGTTTCATCACGTGACTTATTATGTGGCATAGAGTGCCATTTCCTGGCACACAATCATTGTAAATCAAAAGTAAAATATTTAAAAAATGTAGAACTTATATTAATATACAGTACCATTACAGTAGTTAACGTATCCAGTGATTTTATATAGAACTGGAAATAAAGGCACATTTCCCATAATACCCTAGGCAGACACGTGATTTGACCTTCTTATTAGGTATATGGCTGTGACAACGTCGCCCCATTACGTTTTGTTCTCTAAGCGTGCAGGAATATTTTTAAGAGATAAGAATGATGATGGGTGGTGTTCATCTCAGCAACAACCAACAGAATATGCTTCCTTTGGTGTTGGAATGAGCTATCGAGGTAATTATATATGGTGTAACCATATAGGCTACGTGTTGTTGTTCATATAACCATAGTTCTATGCGTTTTGTTGGCCAGTCGTATAGCTACTATAGGCTACTGTAGGGTTAGCATATTTATGAGTAGATTCAGTTTTAAAGGTAAAAATATGTTTTCACGTAATTCCATCTACTGTAACAGCCAGGTGACGTCAACTCCTCGGCCTGCACATATGAAAAATTTGCTCCAAGGAAGTTTTACAGCTGCAATATAACACATTATCACATTTATTTGATGTACAGTATTCATGTTTTGTTTGTGTGTGTGATGTGATCTTCTTTTTCTAAATAAAACACCTAGTTTAACTGTGTAGCATTATTTTATTCTAACAATAGCTTACTAATCAGAGGTGTAGCTGTTGGTTATATTTATAATGACAGAACTGATTTGCAAATCAGTATAACAGAATACATAATTGGCTTTCATCAACAGTCCATATGAGTGGCTGATACAAAATATCCCAGAATGCAATTATGTGGCAGTAGCGTAAATGCGTGATCAGGATTTTCAGGTGAAATTTGCCTCAGCCCCCCTTGCGACTTTCAACGGCAGAGCTGTGTCTATTTATTTATAGGTCGGTGGTTCTAACAAGGACGTGGCATGTCAACACTAAATGGGTGGAGTCAATATTTGCTAGCTTCACCCTTTGCCTGCTGGGGCACCTTCTGGCCCCAACATTACGCTTGTCTCCCCCAGCCTCTGTCAACAGTCTCTGCAATGAGCTAACACCAACTAGAATCTCTGCAATAAGCTAACATCAACATGTTACCCTATTCATAGCAGAGCCTGTCGAAGTAACATACCATAAAAATGCAAATAAATTCCTGGTCCCAAATAGACGCCTGTCCCTTTTACTGACCTAGGGTGGCTACATGTTTTGACAAATAAAAGCAGGTCTTAATTAGAAACCTGGTATGTTTTTTCAATATAAATTATTTGTATGTAGCATATAAAACGAAATACTACTTCTTGATCTAGTTCTAATATGGGTGGATCACACATACATTTAAATGGTTAAAGCTTTGTCAATATACTGTGTGGTGAGTGGCACAGGTGAGTAGGAAGGCAGCTAAACAGAGACTTGTGGTGATGTTTCTGGGTAGGATATGCTTGTTTTCATTTCCTGGCTACAAAATATAATTGATAATGCTAGTTTAACTTTTTATCTTTTACTTTACTGTAGGCTATGCCAAACATTAAAAGGCTTGTTGCTCATATGCAGTATGTGTGACTTAATCCTCTGTGCATATGTTTTACTAGCAGTGCCAAAATGAACACTCACTTGTTATTTAGTGAACTGAATGCTGTCTGTAGAGTTAACACGACATTTAAGACAACCTATTCTGTATTTTTTAAATTCATTTTTAAAACACATATACATAATATTAATTCTTGTTTAAATCACAAACTTGATTTGATATTTCCCGTATTTTTTAGCAAAGGTTTTGTGTGAAAGTAAGTATCCCAAATACAGTATGTTGAATAAATAAAGGCCTGTTGGATTCATTGGTTCAACAAATAAAAGCCTGGGCTATTTATTGCATTTTTACGGTATACTGTAACATTTTGAAAACTAAACCTTTGTTGATATGTGAACAAGCATGGTCGGTAGGTCGCAGCTCTTTTTTATGCACGCTGGTTTATTCTCTCTATCTCTTTCTCTCTATCTAAAAAATAATGTTTGTGTGCTTTTTGTATTTTGTGTATATTAGATTTGTACGTTATTGAGGTATAAACTCTCCCAATTTGATCTCGGCCCTTCTAATGTTCCAGGAATAGCCGGTGCTTAGCTCTGAAGGGCAAAATTGGATTTTCCTAGCAAAGAGGGATAGGGGGAGGTTTATGGAATTACCTTCTGCAGAAAACGCTGCATGTGTGGGGGGAATGCCTAAAATGGGCTACAACCACAACAAACAACAACATTAATGACAATAAGGCCTTAAAGAGAAATAATGAATGAAGAGAGAATGGTTAGCTAGGTAAGAGGAAGGAAACATTGTCAGAACGCAAGCCCGATTCACGTTAACTTCACCATGGCTCTTTTGCACAGTATGCAATATACTTTATGGATATAATGCCCAGAGCTACGGTATAGTAGTCTGTATATCAATTAAGTAAACTTATTTTGAGGAACCAATATGATATTCCTGCCTCTAAGGAAACATGCTAGCTCACACAATGTGTCTTTTTGGTGTGTGCTCTGGTTCATATGGAGTCACAAAATTATGCTTTATAACATCACCAGTCTTTCACAGCTTTGAAACTAATGTGATTCAATAGTTTTTCATCCATCATTTGAAACATGATCTATCTATCTATCTATCTATCTATCTATCTATCTATCTATCTATCTATCTACAGTTTGCATATTGTATTGTGTATATTATAGCCCTTTTCACACATTGATTCTGGTAAATTACCATCTTGAATGTGCAGTGGTTATGGTACTTTCTCGTAGTCCATCATTTTGACGGGCAGGGTCATAAAAATTATTATATTTTTAACCGTCACTATTTTATTTTGAACGATAATATGAAGTAGGCCTACTGTAATGGTCCCTTAGTTTTGCATTCATCTCAATTTTATACTACCTTACACTACTCAGGACAGAATCAGATTGATTTAAACCCATGTAATATACTCTTCAGTGAGATTAACAATATTATGCCATTACATTTGCATTCAGTAAAAAAAATTAAATAAATGACAATCAAATGAAGGAAAGTCCAAATATTGGCAACTGTAATCATACTGCGCTCAACCTCAAATCTGTGGAGCATGCACAAAATGAATTGCACGTAGGGAAAGTGTCTTGTGATCAGAAGAGTAGGGGAGATGGTTAGTCTGATGATCAATAAACCAAATACAATATACGTTTATACGTGCCAGCTAAAACACATGGAAAACTAAGCATTTTAGGGAGAACCACAGGACCTCTGGCTTTGTATTGTTTCACAAACTTTATGTTATTTCCCTACCTTTGTATTATTATCAGTGTGTAGCTTATCCTTTAATATCCAAACTTTCATTTGATTTCTCAAAACAAACTTTCCTCTGTTGCATGATATCTGAGAGGCAATGTTCCAGTCCCTGTATGAGTACAACTGGGTATATTAACACTAATCTGTGAACGTACGTGCACCCATAGAAATTAAACCAATATGTCCTATCAACCATAACCAAATTTAAACTTTCAGCTGTCGAGTCAAAGATGAATCCGTAGTGGAGAAAGAGCTCACGTGTGGTGTGGTAGGCTGTTTACAACCGGCTTTAGAGCCGCTGGCCGCTTGACTCCCCGCACCGCAACGAAGGGTCCTGTCTTCGCCTTTTTGAGTTGTCAATATAGTAAGTAAGTAAAGGTCATTTCTATAGCACATTTTGAAGACAAGAGGGGGTCACATAGTGCTTTACAATAAAATTAATAAAACAAATAACAGCCAGTTAAAAAGTACAAAATACAATACAAGCACAACATAATTTTAATGGAAAGCTTGTCTAAGAAGATAAATCATAAAAGATGTCCACAGTATTCATGGCTCTTAAGGCAAAAGGGAGAGCAGAGCGTTCCACAGCCAGGGAGTCACTGTGCCGAAAGCACGATCACCTCTTGTTTTAAGACGAGTTCTTGGGACAGTTACAAGGCCTTGACCTGAAGACCTGAAGACCTGATTCTATTGGAATTCCCCGCTGTAAAAACGAGCGCGCCTATTACAAATGCTTTCCGTAGTTGGTGTTGATTGCAGCGTTAGTTTGGTTTAACGTGTAATTTAAGACAATGCAATTGGAGTTCCCTCTTTAGAACTGGTAAATGCCTTCAATGTAATCTGTCAAACTGACGGACGGCCTTCAGATTTTTCCGTCATTGTTACAAATATTCAGTCAATGACTCTACATCTAGGTACATTTACCTCTTGCGCCTGTTCATACATGCCGTGGTGGTAATACCGGCATAGTTACAATAGCCTGGACAGTCCAGCAGATAGCGGTTCCTAATACAACACTTTATGGATACTGCCAAGCACCATTGCTACAGTACGGAATATGAATTTGCTTTAGCTTACAAGTAGTTTACAAACGTTTTAGCTTTGTGTTCTAACCAAGCATAATAATATTATCAAAATGAATTATTTCATTTGCATCTTAGCCACACCGACATTTTACCTGTAATGTTACTAGCAGGGTCCGATATAAACTTTAGAAGTCACCAGCCAAGGTGGCCGGCAAGCATTTTTGTTATTGGTAAAAAATAATAAATTGTCACTTTTGTGTCACATACAGTAACAAACTGTATTCATTTTGTTTCATGATTTCATTGGGATAATTCGGAGGTAGACAATAACTACCGCCATTATAGCCTACAGGTTGTAGTCGGCCTCATACAACTCCATTATCTCCAAACCTCCAATGCACACATATTTGCAGTGCTTCATCCTCTGGTTTTTGTTTTTAAAAGGTTTGCTTAATCCTTTTAAATATTCCCACTGCTAATATTTAGCCTCATGCTATAGGCTAGCAACTAGGCTGGGGTACCATTCACATTAGAACCGGTACCCAGTGGTAGTCTACTATTTTTATACTTCCTATCCGCTCTGTAATAGCACAAAAAAGGTAATAACTTGCCCAAACTAGCATGCGTGATCGTGTCGGCTATTTCTGTATACGAGCCCATATGTGAGTGCCCCTGCTGAATTTGCGATATTTCTAACTACATCTTCTTCATGCAAAACCTACTTCACAAGTAGGATGATGTAGGTGTAATTAAGATATTTGCTAATGTAAATTTGTTTGTTATTTAGACATTGGATACGGATCACGGATTCAGACATTGCAATACCAATTATTATCTCTGTCTGGTCTCTTCATTTATCTGTCTCATGTTTAAAAACATTTATTTTAAAGCAAAGCAAGATTATTTGTTCTGCTATAAAATACTGGCTGCGTGCTTAACTAGGGAACATGATAGTATGGTTAGAAAACAAACGCACACACACACACACACACACACACACACGCACACACACATGAAGTTCAATCAAATGGACTGTGTTCGCACATCAAAAGAGCCACAGTGTATTCAGTACAGGTCATCTATCACACATGCACCTACATCATTGTTGGGGCACAGGCAGAGACAGTGGTAGCATGCGGGACATCTCCATCTATCACGGTGAGTGTGATGTGAGAGTGGTGTGGGCTCTGAGCTGCCTGGCTGCTGGGTCATTACATCCATAATGCCTGCTGCCTCCCACAATACACAACATCAATCACACACACACACACACATGCATGTGCACTGACCACACATGCAGCACACACGCACACAGACGACATTGCCCTTACTGTACCATCAGAGTTCCAGGTGTAAATGGAGTGAATGTGAGTCATTAGGAGCCATTATGTGAGAGTACACCACCCTCCAGTGTTTGACACAGCAAGAGCTGGTGGCTTCTGGGTGTGGTGCTCTAATTTCTGCCTACTGGTTCCCAGTGGGGGATGAGTGACAATGAGAAGGTTATTGTCTGCATTCCAATGAGTGTGGATCTCGGATGCTACTTGATCTTTGACCCTGGATGTCCTTTGAAGTTCCCCTACAGTGCCTTGATTACTGCTGTATAATAATGGGTTCACACACACACACAAACACACACACACACACACACACACACACACAAGGAATGTTTTTTTTGTGTAATAATGTGATAGACATATGTGTTTACTAAAATATGGCGGTGTGTATGTGTGCGTGCATGCGTCTGTGTGTGCAGCAACTATCATTCTAAATGAGCTGAACTGGACAGATGCGTTGGATGACGTCTTTAAGAAGAACAGAGAGGATGACCCCACCCTGCTCTGGCAGGTGTTTGGAAGTGCCACAGGGCTGGCACGCTACTACCCAGGTATTACAACTCATACCTTATCTCACCTGGCACGCTACTACCCAGGTATTACAACTCATACCTTATCTCACCTGGCACGCTACTACCCAGGTATTACAACTCATACCTTATCTCACCTGGCACGCTACTACCCAGGTGTTACAACTCATACCTTATCTCACCTGGCACGCTACTACCCAGGTGTTACAATTCATATCTTATCTCACCTGGCATGCTACTACCCAGGTATTACAACACATGTATTTTGTCTCACCTGGCACGCTACTACCCAGGTATTACAACTTGTGTATCGTGTCTCACTTTGCGCCAAGAAGGTAACACATGCTAGCACTGCTTGTTTATGGAAAAAAATCATGATCATGACTTTGTCGGTCAATGTTGAAATCACAAATATTCGACTACTCATTGATTACTCATTTACTTTGGAAAGATGTTGCCGTTAGTGCATTTAAAAACAAAAAACAATGAATCAGTGAAACAATTAAATAGTGAAAAGCATATTCGACTATGACATTCCCGTTAATTTACTTGCAAAGTGTAATGTGCAAAATAACATATTTTTTCTTGATTACATTGTTTTTGTGATTGTTAGGAGCCAAAATTGAAATTTCAATACACATGTTATTAATAATTGCACAGCCCTAACATGTTACATTGCATGCCGGCCTGCACACTGGTGTGGTTTCTTCAAGTAGCCTACACAGCAACAGTCAACCACAGACAAAGGCTCTGTTAAATACAATTGAGTATACATAACGTAATGCAGGAGTTTGCGTCCATAAGCTCAATAAATAAATGTAATAGCGGGACCTACGCTGATGTTGCCACATACAGTGTACATTTATCTACAGCATGAATGCATTAGCCTCGTTTGCTCCTCTCTATAGCAACTGTTTTTTTGTTTTTTTGTCACGCTATTTCTATTCATGAGATTCTCTGTCATCACTGACTCTATATTGCTTTATGGGGAAAGTTTATGCCTAATATCCATGCATTTTCATTGGCTTTGAGTTTGCCTCTGCCATTTTCTACCTCTTAGCATGCATGGTAAGCACTCGCTCTCTCACACTAGCTCGCTCTCATGGCGTCCTTCGCTGGGTAGCATACAGATAGAGAGCCACTGAGTCTGGCGGCCTAAAATATATAGTGTATTCCTTATTCTCTTCTGCTAATTCTGACATACAAACATGTAATAATACCAGTATGTGCCAGAAGTGGCTTCATTGTGGGCCTCCTCAGCATCTTAAAAAAAGTTACAGTATAGTCTAAATGACAAGTAACCAAATGCCACATCGTAATTATTGATTTGCCCAAAAGGCCATATACTTGATGTCTTGCCTCATATTAATCACATGCTCATACACAGTAGGCTATTCTGTTCAACTGTAATCATTTTGTTAACAGTAATCAGGACCAATAAATCCAATTTGTACCCACAAAGGCATACACACCATAGTTTTGCCCTAAAACAACATGGGTCTTTCTCTTGTCTCCCCAAGCCTCTCCATGGACAAATGCTAGTAAGACACCCACTAAGATTGACCTGTATGATGTCCGTAGGAGACCATGGTAAGAAAAAAGCCTGCCTCATAGTACTTCACTGGAGCTCAGCCGGCATGCTTCCATACAATACATTCTATGATGAATACATATGGTGCTGCAAGCTAATTCTAAAGCTTGTGATCTCTAATTCATGTTTTTTTTATGAATAAATACATTACTGTAAGCCACGGCTAAACTGATGACATTAGCCCATTTCACTGTCCACGTTTTTGCTCACGTAGATTAATATTCACACAGGTATGTCCAGGGAGCCGCCTCGCCCAAAGATATGCTAATCCTCGTTGACGCGTGAGTAACACTGCAGCCTAGTCCACCATCGAACAGCACCAGAACCCATCCAAAAGTCATGATTTCCCCTGATCAGAGCTCGTCCCAGGGAGCGACACGTCATAATCCCAGAAGATGCATAGCGTTACAGTTTGACGGGAGGGTTACTCTGCTCTCTCTCAGGAGTGGCAGTGTGTCTGGCCTGACTCTCAAACTGATCAGGACGTCTGTCAACGAGATGCTGGAGACTCTGTCAGATGATGACTACGTCAACGTGGTTTACGTGAGTATTATGTCAGAGCCATTATTTGCTGTCATCCTGATTCTGAACAATCTCAAGCTCACACAAAGTAATTTGTATTTGCATGACCAAACACGCCGGAACATAAAAAGGTATACTTCTGGAACAAAACCGTAGGTATACCCCCTGCGTATACACACACACACACACACACAGACAAACTGGCAGGGCAGAGAGAGATGGATGAAAAGTAATGAAATATGGATTTCTCCTGGGCTAGCCACTCTGAAACAGGCCAGTAATGAAATACCCACTGCTCTATTTGGTGGACAGGATTAAAAGTCGGGACTACATGCCCCCCACTGCACCTTTTTATACCATGTGTGTGCACGAGCTTGTGTGTTTGTAGGTGTGTGTGTGTGTGTGTGCGTGTGCATGTGTGTGTGTGTGTGTGTGTTGGCATTGGGGCATTCCCAGCTACACAAAAGGGATTAAATCTCCACTTTGTACACGAGAATAGAGTGGCTAGCCACGTGGACCCGTCATCCATCATGCTTGTCATTTCTCCATCTTTTTCATTCATCAAGTCGTCACACAATCACTCTCAGCATTTCCTTCACGCAAAGAAGTTCTCCTGCATCCTCCCCTCGTCCGTCACATGCAACACAACATTCTGTCTATTCATCGCATTAATTTAATAGCCATCTCTTTCACCCACTCCCTTGCTATCTCTCTCTACCACTCTCTCTCTCTCTCTCTCTCTCTCTCTCTCTCTCTCTCTCTCTCTCTTTCCAATGTTGTTTCTCAGATCATCCATTTGTGATTATACTCACAACAAGTCAGGTGATCTTCATTGGACTGGCGTATGGTGCCAATGGAGCTTGCATAGAAATTACTCTTCATAGGGATTGAGTTGTAATTTTTCTTTCGGTACAAAGTCAGCATGCAGGGTTTCCTGTGTGTGTGTGTGTGTGTGTGTGTGTGTGTGCGTGTGTGTGTGTGTGTGTGCGTGTGCGTGTGTGTGTGTGTGTGTATTTTTGTACTCTTCTCCCTGGGGACTCTTTGTCTCAGGCACAATGCATTCTGTTTCATGGTGGACTTTTGCCCAGTTGTTCAATTATTGGAACCTGTCGAGGAGCTCTGTGTGAACACCTGTGTGCCTGTGTGTGCTTGCATGTGTGTGTGTGTGCGTGTGTGGATGTTTGTGATTGAGAGAGAGAGAGAGAGATAGAGAGAGAGAGAGAGAGAGAGAGAGAGAGAGAGAGAGAGAGAGAGTCTCTGCACCTACATGTGTATGCAACACAGGCACAAGGGTAGACTGCTGGGAGATGATTGTTGTTCGATATAGTGAGACTCATTGACCACATTGCTGTTGCACAGATGCTGACCGCCTTTTTTTTCATGGCCTCTCTTATAAAAGAACAAGTAAGTTCTCATTGTTGGAGAGTGAGTTTGGCCCCAGGTGTTTCTACTGTAGGGGTTATGCGGAACCTATTTCCACATTCATAAAACAGGTTTCAACGCTTCCGGATAGGTGCTATACGGTCTGGAATATGCCGATGTCCATCGAATTGTGATTGCAAATGCTATTAGTTAAAATGTTTCTTAGTTGTAGCATCTGCTATTATTATTTATTTTAAATAAATACTACAACTAGCTTATACAGTTGGAGGAGTGATTTATTTCGTACTGTTCTCAGCACGGCTGTGATCTCCGGCATTTGCCGTGTAGACACGCGTCCACTCTAAACATATTGTAACTTTACATTAATATTGTTGGTTGATGATCGTCGAGTATCGGTCAGAATTATAGATTTTATATATTGAATATTACGTTGTCAGTTTGGTTCAAACTAATGTAATGTTATCACCTTCACCGATAAGCCAATGAGACCTCTTTTCCGGTTTGGTCATGTGACATTCGACATACTAGCATAGCATATTGCACAGAGAGCATAGAATAGATTAAATAGATTAAATAGATACATTAGTGTAAAGTAATTACTGGTCCACATTGGAGTGTTGTAAGCAACACAGATTAATTAATTATTTGATGTTGTAGTTTGTTAGAACTACTCCTCTACATCCATAACTCTTAGTTGTATAAACAAGATGTTTGGGTATGTATGTATATACAGTATATATATATTTAGTTACTGGTTACTGGTTAGTTACTAACCAGTTTTATGTTCTACACTACCTCTTGTCATCTTCCCAAATGCACCCACACCCACACAACACATACACATATAGCCTCAATGCCCTATGTCCGGCATTTGAGGTGTATCCGGACACTAAATCATTAATGTCCAAATATTACCCATAAATCTTAAATCATTAACAGCAGCGCAGGGACGGTGTTGGCAACTGGTCATGAAAGATGCTTGTTCATGCCCTGTTCTTCCACAGCTGTACTCCGTTATAGTGCTGACGGCTACTCCTTTCCTCCAACTTTATATCTTTGCTTTTGTCAGTTGTGCCAGTTATTTATTTGTTTTTTAATGTATTTACTACACACACACACACACACACACACACACACACACAAGCCACACCCAACAATTCATCAGAAACTCCACCCTGTCTGTGTCTTTATCACTTTTCCTTATGCCAATTCAGGCATGTTAGGTGTCAGAGCTGTTAGCCAGTGTCAATCCAGTGGGCCAAGTGGGATATAGCAGAGCCAAACCTGTGGGGGGCGCATGGTCCACTGGGATTAGGTGTTTGAAGATTACCCTTCTCTCCTGTGTCATCGCTAATCCATTCCCACAGCCCACACACACACTTGCAGAGCTGCTGTAATATGATCACCAGAGAAACCTGCACCAGATATTATGCTAATGTGTCTGCAGCCATTGACAGACCAAAGCTATTTCATTACAAAGCGTTAAAATGTGTAAAGGTTCCCTAGTGACATAGCCTTGTTTTAGATGTACTATTTTTACTATTTTCCTATAGCATGCATTACCCTCTAATCATGGTGTGATTTATGGTTGGTTAATTAGACACATTCTGAATCATTTATTTACACCCACCCCATTCTTTTTCTCAGCCTATCACTCTTGTTTTGCATTTCCCACCTTCCCACATAACGCGAACGCACACACACACACACGCACGTGCACGCACGCACACACACACACACACACACACACACACACACGACACACACACACACACAGACACACACGCGACACACCTTGCCTCTCTTTTTAATAGAATGTGCTAAAGAAAATCACCATCTGCTCTGTGTTTTTAGCTAGACAAGATTCCTTATGCTCTGCGCGTGTGTGTATTGTGCGTGTGTGTGTTGTGTGTGTGTGTGTATTGTGTGCGTGTATTGTGTGTACGTGTGTGCGTTTTGTGTGCGGTGTGTGTGTGTGTGTGTGTGTGTGTGTTGTGTGTGTGTGTGTGTGTGTGTGCGTGTGTGTGTGTGTGTTTGTTTTGTTGGCTGTGATATCAGGCCAGTAGGTAGCAGTGATATGTTTGTCTGTCAACTCACAAGACACTTCAAGGCTGTCAGCACCACTCGAAAACACTGATGGATGTGCACACACACACACACACACACACATACACACTAAGACCCAGACACAGACAGCGTCAGATCTCTGCACCTGTCTCTGTGGATCAGCATCTCCCAGCCTCCCCATTGGCCGTCTCAAAGAGAGACATTGATTAGCTGAGATCAATGAGGTGCAGTATTGTTTCAGAGTCCTGGAACACAATCAAACTTGAATTGCTGGCCTCCGTGTTTAACACACCTTTACACTGGCTTCCTATCAGCTACATTCTATTCCATTATAATATATAATTGTATAGTATAGTATAGTATATTATAGTATATTATATTATATTATAGTATAGTATAGTATATTATAGTATATTATATTATATTATATTATATTATAGTATAGTATAGTATATTATATTATAGGGCTGGTTGATATATCAATATTTTATTTATATCGGTATATTTTCAAAAGAGATATGAAGTTGGACAATACCGTTTATATGAATATTGTTATAGTCACACATTTTTTCAGAGTAGCCAGTGAGAAGTCATATGCTCACTATACGTTTCTGACAAAAAGATACAGGTAGCCAGCCAGTATGACAAGGTAACGGTAATCAAAAACAAATGTGGATTAAATTGAGTACAAATTTAGTCATTATAGCTGCAATCTTCACAACCTCTATGCTATGGATTTAATCATGTACAACTACAATGAAGTCGCTAAAAATAAAGAATTTCACATTTCTGTCAGGTTCCTGTTCCTGTTCCTGTTTTTTTCTCCTCCTGAACATTTTACCGGCTTTAAAGAAAATACCGATATATATCGTGTATCGGTAGTTATTAACCTAAATATATCGGGATATTTTTGGTCCTTATCGCCCAGCCCTAGTATAATATTCAGTAGTATAATATAGTATAGTATACAGTAGTATATTATTGTATAGTATACAGTAGTATAGTATAATATAGTATATCATAGTATAATATAGTATAGTATACAGTAGTATAGTATAGTATACTGTTGAATAATATAATATAGTATACAGTAATATAGTATAATAAAGTATACAGTTGTATAATATAGTATACAGTAGTATAATATAGTATAGTATACAGTAGTATAGTATAGTATAGTATACAGTAGTATAGTATAGTATACAGTTGTATAATATAGTATAGTATACAGTAGTATAGTATAGTATATTATAGTATACTGTTGTATAATATAGTATAGTATACAGTAGTATAGTATAGTATATAGTTTTATAATATAATATACCATACTATAGTATAGTATAGTATAGTATACTGTTGTATAATACAGTATAGTATACTGTAGTATAGTATAATATAGTATACAGTAGTATAGTATAGTATATAGTTTTATAATATAGTATACAGTAGTATAATATGGTATAGTATACAGTAATATAGTATAGTATATTATACAGTAGTATATTATGTTATAGTATAATATATAGTTTTATAATATAGTATACCATAGTATAATATAGTATAGTATACAGTAGTATAGTATAGTATACTGTTGTATAATATAGTATAGTATACAGTAGTATAGTATCATATATTATACATTAGTGTAATATAGTATAGTATACAGTAGTATATTATAGTATAGTATATAGTTTTATAGTATAGTATACATTTACATTTACATTTACGGCATTTCGCAGACGCTTTTATCCAAAGCGACTTACATTTAGTACATTTGTCAGTAGTTGGACAAACAATATTTTAAATAGAAAAAAATGCAGCATAATGTCATTATACCTATTACCACATAGTCAAACTGGTAATGGCCTAGCTAATAAAGTGCAATAGGTAATGGCCTAGCTAATAAAGTGCAGTACGTAATGGCCTAGCTAATAAAGTGCTATATATATTTATTTTTTCTTTTCTTTTTATACCATAGTATAATATAGTATAGTATACTGTTGTATAATATAGTATAGTATACAGTTGTATACCGTAGGATAATACCTACTGTATGCATATTGTAATGTCTTTTTTTCTATTGCATCACATTCTGTTCAATGTATTTTCCATTATCTTCTGTTGTGCCCTATTTGTATTACCAATTACAATATGGGTGCTCATTGTTATGTTGTACAGAGCATGGCACTGTACAGTAGATGCCTGATGCAGCTAAACAATACAATGACTCACAGTTGTGACCAGCTGGCCCTGAGCTGAGCCCGGATGAATAGCATATGACATATGGGCGTTTCACCTGTGTGCGTGTGTGTGTGTTTAGCGGTGTCCATGCAGGTGCGTTTTCATGAGTGCGCGTGTGTGAGATAGTGTGTGTGTGCGTGTGTGTGCGCTTATTATGTTGCTCGATAAACTCATTCTTGAATAGTGGAATCTTGTTTCCATGGGTACGAGATCATTGAGCTCCTAGGATGTGGAGCAATTAGTGTGACTTGATAAATGTGTCTGTTTACTACTGCCTACTAGCCAGGTATGTGTGTGCCTGTTTGTGTTTGCTTGCACTGTTTGTGGCTGCGCTTGTGCGAGCTGTGAATTCAATTGTATGCATATGCTCCCATATTGTTGTGGTGAGGCCTTGCTTTCTGCTCTGCAGTTCAACACCATAGTGAACAAGACAGCATGTTTTGACCATCTGGTTCAAGCCAACGTGAGAAACAAGAAACTGCTGAAGGATGCAGTCCAGAACATCACAGCCAAAGGAATAACCAACTACACCAAAGGCTTTGAGTTTGCTTTTGAGCAGCTGTCTGTGGTAAGACTCAATTTGACTCTTTGTATTTGTATTTTTATATCAAATCTGTTATATGTCACCTTTACTCAGACGCTGGCAGGTAAAAACCGATCTGTAACAATCCTCCATAAAAAGTTACACGATAAGAACCTTGTCATTTGCTGCCATCTGCTGGTGGAGGTTTTAGTACTATTAATTGTTCCAAATTTTAAATTGTGTTCTTTTCCTCAGATGAATTGTGACTGGGAAGTGTGATGTGTGTTCATTGGAGTTTGGTGTACAGTGTTGTAACAGTGTTGCTTTTACCAGACTAATATAAGCAGAGCCAACTGCAACAAGATCATCATGCTGTTTACCGATGGAGGGGAGGAGAAAGCTCAGGCCATACTGCAGAAATATAATGCTGACAAAAAGGTAGGCATGTGCACACACACACACACACACACACACACACACACGCTTCATACTGTAGAGTGACTCGTTTGCTTTTATCCAGCAGTTTATTAAAGTTGTCTTTTTTTAGCTCCCGATGGGTCTCAGTGACTGTGTACATGTCCTCTTTAGCTGAGGGTTTACACAGATGGAAGGCAGATGAGTTGCCTTGTGGGCCACACCTGAGCGCATGCATGCACACCTACACAAGCCGAGTTTCTACAGGATGTAGCACCAGAGAGCATTCAGTCAGCACAGAAACTCATCTACAAAGTGAAAAGTAAACATACTTTGTGAATTTAAGATCAAAATGGGATTGTCAGAGGCACCGATGTGCAATGCGAGTGTTTGTATTTAAGTTCACATCAAAGTTTAGACAAATTCTGTAGGGTGTTTTATGCCCTTGGTTTGCCCTTGAAAGTGACTTTCACCATGTTCATGGCAAAGCAAACCTTGAAATGAAACAAGACGATTATATATTGTATTTATATTCAGTATAGTATATTTTTTATATTTGTAATTGTATTAAGAAATGTATTCAAATGTTATTGATTGCGTGTTGTACTTTGTAAATACTATTTGACAGCATAGCAACAGAAAAACAAACAATATTGCACATACCCTGTTTGGTCACTTAATAATATGGTATTATACAGGAGTTGCAGTAGTTTACATCATGTTTGCAATACTGAAAAATACTGTTCCAGTATTTCTTCAATTTGATGTATTTCCCTTTTTTGCTCCGTGCTGAGTTAAAACATGGTAATTGTGCAGCCCAAAGAGAAAAAGAGGAGTTATGTAACACATTCCTTACCACGTATGTAGTTCTGCAAGTAACGTTCCCAAATATGCCCTACATCAGATCCATATGAACATTGTTGTCGTGCTCACATCCCATTGATTTTCCCATCTATTGCTTTGTTGTTCCAGGTGAGGATCTTCACGTTCTCTGTAGGCCAGCACAACTATGACAAGGGACCCATTCAGTGGATGGCCTGCGCTAACAAAGGTACACATAAAGGCAGCGGACATTATTACTATTAGTTTTATGCTGCCTGAGCATGGCTCTATGTGTAACATAATATGTTGTCCCCATGCAAACCCAGGTCATTTTTGCTGAATATATAAGAAAATATTAGTTAATGTATGAGCAACAGTAATATGCTGTAGGGGATGCAGAGAGTATCAGAAGGTTTTTACAGTTTAGTGATGTTAGTTTGAAGACCACCCTCATAGTGAACCAACTGAATCCATTTTTTATTTCAGGTTATTTCTATGAAATTCCTTCCATCGGAGCTATTCGAATAAACACACAGGTATATCAATATTCAGTTATCATTAGACATAACATGTTTGGAGCAATTAGTGCCATTAGATGACTGTGTTAATAGACTGTATGTATTGTGTGGTTTAGGAGTACCTAGATGTATTAGGAAGACCCATGGTTCTGGCAGACCAGAAGGCTAAACAGGTCCAGTGGACCAACGTTTACCTTGATGCTCTGGTACGACTTAGATTTCTTTGTGTCCCCATAATGCATTTCACCAAATCACGAGCTCACCGCTTTCTCATTCACAAATAGTTTTAAGAACTATATTGATACGTGTTCTTATCTGTGTGTCAGGGATTGGATCTGGTCATCACAGGAACCCTGCCTGTCTTCAACAAGACCATGACAAAAGATGACAAGAATTGGGAGGTAGGCCCCTGCACATATCCAATGCATTCTTGATGCACTCGCACAGAGAGGTCAGCAGGGGGAGATGTGCAACAAGTCTCTTTACTGTCACCTTTTCTTTCATGCTTGAAGCACCAGAACCAGTTGATTCTTGGGGTGATGGGGATTGACGTGTCCCTGAATGACATCAAGAAGCTTACACCGCGCTTCACTGTTAGTATACACTCCATTTTATGTGTGTGTGGGATCATGTGTTTTATTTATTTGCTAAATAAAATATTTGATATTGTTTTGGCATGTATGCGTCAATGATGATTGACTATTGAATGATTTCTACTTATTTGTTTATCTCTTGGCTCAGATTGGCCCTAATGGATACTATTTTGCCATTGATCCGAATGGCTACGTCCTTCTACACCCAAATCTCCAGCCTAAGGTATTCCCTGATATGGAGTCTTCAGTATATAATATCTCTATGTGTTGTTATTCTTTGACATGTATTATTGCATTTAAAGTATTGTATGCCTGTGCAATATCAGGATAAGAATATTGTCATTTTCCATTGAAAGCATATTATGCAGCTGGAAGTTGGAGTTCCCCTCATCAATCTTTGTAAAGAGTAGAAAGATCACAAGGAGTATGAACTGATATCATCAGTCCCCGTATGGCAGCCACAAGGTCACTATGTGAGTGACCTTGAGCCATACTATGTGATGTAACGGTCGGGTAATGCTGGCAATGAGCTGGCATACATGTTTTTCAATAAAACACAGGGCATTTGGAAGTGGAAATAATGTTCTAAATAACAATTCACATCTGTTCACCTATCACCACCACTCCAAATTCCAAGACATGTTGATGAGACCATATTGCTTTAATCTACAACGTACATTTCTTTTTTGTTCGTCTTATTGGTTTTTTTTAAAGTTTTTTTTACATTATCCATTAGTTGTGAATGTTTCAAACTAGACTCAAAACAAAATACTTTGTTTTGGTGTAGTGTTTCACTACCTAAGAAAGCTTTCACTTAATGCTTTTCATGCTTCTTTTAGTTTAGTTACATTTTCAGAGTGCATCTATTTAACGTGGTGGTGTAGCTTAACATTTCCCCAATTCCAAGTCGCGATCATAACTACTTTACCGTTTGGTCCCACCTGAGTATTACAACCTGTGTGACCTGCTTAGAAACGTTTGCACTTTCTCCCAATCCCACAGCTAAATGCAACAATACATTTAGCCAGCGGCCGGTATTAACATGCGACCCAGTCAGAATTAGCCATGACCCAGGTCACAACCCACCTTTGAGAAAATGCCCAAGATCCTCATCCGCAGCACCCCGGGCATGAGCCGCTCTGACTGGCTACAGACGGTCCATGTGGTACCCAGGCCTCAGTGCTGTGTTAGGTTGTGTCTTGTTCTGAAGACCATATCCCCAAGCCCAAGCCTTCACAATGCAATCAAAAAGTTGTGTATGTTTAAAATCAGCTGTCTGATTATTTCTGTTCTTCTTCTTGCCAGAAAAGGATCCATAACAGAAAGCTCAGAATCAATCATAAGTTTGCTGTCACTTTTCATGAGGTGGGACAAAATAGAGGTAGATCACACTAGACTAGCTAGAAACTATAGGGTTACTGGTAGTGCGAGTTACAACAACGACATGCATGTAGCTTGTGTCACTTTGGGACCGGGCCTCTGTGAGTGAAAGTAGAACAATTATACAAATGGCTTGAATATCGAGCATCAATTTGATGGTACGTTTCACCACATCTTCCAAATCACTGCTTTTTATGGTTGTTTCTGTGTGTGTGTGTGTGTGTGTGTGTGTGTGTGTGTGTGTGTACACAAACACACACATTCCATAATTCTGTCCGTACAGAGCAGCATTTAAGCGCAAGTCTGTTGATTTCCCCTATACACCCCCCAGCAGCCATCTGCCAATCTTAGGGTGTGTGATTGGTTCAGTCAAACGGTGGAGTGTATGAATACTGATGGTGACCTCCAAGCCTTTGAGCAGTTCCCTTTTCTCTGTGTTCCTTGGCACTTTCTGCATTTGATTATGTTTCATATTGCACTTGAGTTTAGACCCCACCCTACCTACCAACCCCCCCTTCCTTCTTTAATTTGGTATATCGTCCCCGCTTGTCCATTCTTGCTTCTTCTCCTGGTCTGTGTTGAATGTGTGTTTCATGTTTGGTTCTGTGATTTGTCTTTCATTCCTCTTTTCCATCCCTCTCTTTCTCGCACTAACTAAGGGCATGTCATCGTCGCTTCGTTCATTTTCACTTGTCAACCAATGTAAGCCCCTCAAATGGTATTGTTTCATTCCTCCATCCTTCATTCTTTCACAGCACTCATTGATTTGCCTCCAGCTTCCAGAGCATTCTCATAGTTCTCTTTCACAACGTGGCTCTTTGAGACTAAATTTAATGAGCAACTTGCCAGATCCAGATGGCATCCTCTGCCCCCTGCATCTCTTTGATAACAGATCATCCTAATTTGACTGCAGATACATTTTGGTTTGTACTGTGTCTGTTTAAAATAAGAGAAATGTGCTAAAATGTATGCCTCTGTGTCACTTCTAGCCTGTCTTGTATATCAAAGTTAATGAACTTTGCCTGCAAGGTCAGGTGGGAACACTGAGCAATTCTCTAGAGGCCAAACTAGTATCCGATTCCGTATTCTACTATTTTATAGCAAAGCTGTATATTACTGCTACCATTTTATAATCCTATAAACCCACTGAGACGTATAGGGTTTTAAGAGAGGACATTAACAGGGTCTTCTGTCAGTTTGTATCCAATCTGATTCAGCTGCGGCTGGTATCACAGATCTGTTGTCATGTGGTTGCCAACTGTTGTTTTTCATTTTCCTACATCCTTCTGCTGATTAGAACAATGACTGGCCTCAGTTGTGAAATTGAAAACAACAGGACATTCTGATTCGAATAAGAAACTTCAATGTATGTTTAGTAAATGCATCTGTTAAAAAAGGTGCAAATCTGTTTCAGTCTATGATCTATGAAATGGGTACCACCCATCCTTGAACGAGGAAAATTATGATGATGTATACTGTACTGCATTGTGTAACACTTGACACACAGACAAATGCTACAGTATACTAATATAAAATATGTTTCTAATGGAATTTTAGCCTTCAGAAAAATGTTTGGGTCCTTCTTGAGTCACTTGACTTTGAGGCGGACTCTAATAGAAGACTTTAATAGAAATACATTAATTATTAAATTACTTGGGTTCTAGACTTGACTTGGACATTGTTTTTAAAGTGTGCTACAGAAAAATAGCTATTTTCTTTTGTTTCAGATATTTGACACAAAGTCTTGAGACTGACCAGACATTCAAGAGAGGTTTAATTTAGTTTTCAACTTTTACACTCAGAACCTTAAGACGGAAATCGAGCTACCTTTACTGTCTTACCTCTGTCCTTACCCCCTTAATGTGTATACAGTTACAGTATTTTGCTATGATTAAGTTATGTCAAAGTCTAAAATCCTTTCTCCAGAACCCTAAATTCCAGGAGCCTGTCACCCTAGACTTCCTGGATGCAGAGCTAGAGAATGACATCAAAGTTGAGGTATAAACTCACACACACACACACACACACGCACGCACATGCACGCACACACAAGCAGAAAGGTGCTGGATTGCATCTCTCCTCATAAAGCTCTCACAATCACTCTCATGATGTGATTTAGCTACTGTCTCTGACTAGTTATGAGGCAGAATGTTTTAAACCAGCTGTAACCCCACGAAACACAGTCAATTAGGCTAGCAATAACTGTACGGCTTTGTCTCTCACTCTCTGCAGATCCGGAGAATGATGATTGACGGTGAGATAGGTGAAGAGACCATTCAGACCCTGGTGAAGACTCAAGATGAGGTAGGCTATAACACAATAAAGAAGCCATTTTAATAGTTTTCTCTAGCATCATGTAGCAACATACATTATACCCATTATTGATGCGTGGGCCGCGCCCCGTAGGTTCAGCTAAGCTCATCAGAAAATATTGTGGTTGCAGGTGGGTCGGGTAAAAATGTAGCAGCGTTCCAACCGAGTAGCCTAATACATATCCACTGAAGTGTTGCATGTGAGCAGGGATCTCCGATCCTCGCTCTCTCTGTCAATAGACTAATATGAATTAGCCGTACCGAACTGCAAAGGTGGTTAGGCAGTACATTTGAGTTTTTGTATTAGCATATATGCAGATGTGCTACTGGCTATAGGCTATGCTATCATGTATTATGCTTGCGTAGCCTATTGCTAACAGATAAACAAAACATTTGAATAGGCCTATTTTCACTGTAAAAAATAAATAGCATTTTACGTCATTTTTGCTGATGTCCTCTTTTAACAGTGAAATTAAATTTTACGTTAATGTATGTAATGTAGAAGCTGTATTAAACCATTTTAGGGTTTGCGGTCTTTTACTTTTGTGATTTAAAACATTTTCACCATGAAAACCGCTGTTTGTCCACTGACATGTTTTACAGTTCAAAGCTGCTCACTCACATTGCTGTAGCCTACCGTGGCTCCAGAGACATTAGGCATAAGGACTTTGGTGGCTCTGCAATAGGCTATTGTCTGCACCAGTGTATGTCCCTTTGACATGTGCATTAAATTAGAAATCGATATCTCTATATCGCCATAGCTATACAGGATCAAGTTGGTGGTTTGCGGGTCAGGTCGGGTCGGGTTTGGGTGATCGCATATTTTTGCAGGTCAGGCGTTGAGGGTTGGCTCTCAGAACAGGTTCGGTGTGTGTGAGTTGTAAAAAACCACGACCCTCACATCACTAATACCCATGTTCTTATAGACCTCATTGACAGATCATTTTTATGAGCTTGCAGAATGTGCAATAACAAATATTTACGTGGTAAACAATTATTAATGTATTGCTAGGCACACACATTTGGACATTTAAAGAGACGGGAAAGAGGTTACAAAGTGCAGAAATATTCCCAATATATTGCAGAGGGATATATTTAATATACATCAACCAAATAAA
>JAODOY010023714.1:0-17657 GCA_025399855.1 Forbesichthys papilliferus
ATGTCTCTGGTGCTTCTCCCATAGAGTTCTATTGAGGACTCTCTAAGCGGTCTGTCTCCTCTATATAATGTCTCTGGGTA
This sequence comes from Forbesichthys papilliferus, assembly GCA_025399855.1. Taxonomy (NCBI): domain Eukaryota; kingdom Metazoa; phylum Chordata; class Actinopteri; order Percopsiformes; family Amblyopsidae; genus Forbesichthys; species Forbesichthys papilliferus. Next base: position 81 of record JAODOY010023714.1, read on the forward strand.
AAGTACCAGTGGTGCAGCAACAGAGCTGAACACAGATTGAGACTGTGGCCATGGCCATTTGATTACCGGAATGGGTTTACAAAGTTTACCTTGCCAGACTTTGCTTCCATGGGCTGCGGCAACGTGTTGCCACTCAAACTGGCCAGCAGGGGGCTCTGGTACGAGTCTCCATCGTACACAAACAGGTAATCGTAGGTACACTCCGTGTCCATGAAGGTGAAGTTAAGGACGATGCGGTAGCTGCTGTTGGGAGCTGGAGACAAAACCAGAGGCTCAATCCCTCACAGTCAGGCCAGGTCACGTTTAGATATATATATAAAAATATATATAGCCCTTAAAAAAAGGTATAGTAAGCCTTTGTGAGCTGCTGTTATGGTTCTCTGTGCATGCTGAAAACATAACCGGGTACGCCTACACAGCCCTGGCTCCGTAAACAGGACCTCAAAGAATATTGTCCAGAGTGCGCACAACAACAATACCTCAGACTTCGCAATGCATTTCCAATATGTTGGGGCAGAGCTTCTGAGGCAGCACCCTATGGCACTGAAGGGAGAGGTGGCTTTGCTCTCAAGAATTACTTACTACAACTTTAATAACGTGACTTCACATGAGAGCTTCACCTGTTCCTCCAACCGGGTAAAGAAAAAACATCCACACAAGAGTCCAACCTTCGGTTAGGACGCAACAGATGGGCAACAACAATTAGCAATTAAAACAAACTGAATAATATAGGTCATATAACAGCCGATAAACAACCATAAGGGACAGGTAAAGGTGACATGCTTGTAGCGGTCGAACCCCTGGCTCTGTCTGGGATACCACCAAACCATCCTATCCTACGCTAAACAACAACAACAAGCTCGTGACATGCACGTCAAAGACACCCCGCGCTGCATTGCGTTCCTACCTCTGATCAGCCATTCACAGTTCCCGTTGACGGAGTAGTTCCCGGGGCCGTCGGTGACGTATCCCGGGGGGCCCCTGAGCACCTGCCTGTGGCCTTTACAGTCCCCGGCCCAGCACAGGGGGACGTCGGACAGCAGGAGCGCCACGGCAACTGTCAGGCAGGCAGGAAGCAGGGAGGCCATCCTCAACATCGCCTGGGAGCAGAGAAGAGATAACAGCTACTGTAGGTGGGCATCCAGTGGTATTAGCACTAGCCACTGTAGAAGGTATTAGCACTAGCCGCTGTAGGAGGTATGGGTGATAGCTAATGTAAGTGAGCGTACAGTGTTATGGGCACTAGCTACTGTAGGAGGTATTAGCACTAGCCACTGTAGGAGGTATTAGCACTATCAATCAATCAATCTTTATTTATATAGCACTTTTCATACAAATTAATGTAACACAAAGTGCTTCACACTACGTCATTAGCCACTAGCCACTGTAGGTGGTATGGGTGATAGCTAATGTAAGTGAGCGTACAGTGTTATGGGCACTAGCTACTGTAGATGTACTGTATAATGCTGCAGCAATAACACAGGAGTACGCAGTACATTCCTGCTAAACCATAAACACGTCCTCTGTTTAGATGCTAAGAAGTAACAAGTGGTTGGTTTATAAAACGAGGCGTATAATCATCACCAAGGTTTGTCCAAACGCCAAATGGCATCAAAACAGCTGGAGTATGGACAATGTCTGCAGGGCTGACACGTCGAACCCCTGGCTGCTTGTTCAACTGTGTTAAGATAATACTAGACTAACCACAGCGCTTTCTATCCACCGATGGCCCTATGCATTGTTCACCAGAATATCCGCTGTGCACAATCTATATAATACCAAGAAATGCAGTTTAGGCAGAATAATCCAAAACCAGCAGCGTTCAGGCTGCTCCGCAGACTAGCAAAACAAAGCTAACGCTAGAGGCTAACATGTAAACATGGAACAAAATATAACGCCCAGTGAACGATAGCTGGGACCTAGCATAGCCGTACTCACCGTGTCCCGTCTCGTCGGTCCCGTTTAGATATTACATCTTTAGTGACCAGTATACCACTTACGATAACTAGTAGTCAGCTGGTGGCGAAGCACTACTGAAAAGAGCTAGCTTGATTATGCTAGTGAACCAGTACAGAAAGCTAGCGCGAACTAGCCAGCCCGTTAGCTAGCATTTAGCCAGCTCAAAATCCAGATGCGCAATTGTCAATTAGACGAAAACCCTACAAGCAGCACGCGTTCTTATTGCACACACATGATTTAAAATGCGTTCACAATGCATATTCTGTATTAGCGTCCTTTATTACCCGCTGGAGGTAACGAGCGAGGGTTAGGGAGACGGCCCCCGCTGTCCAGGCGGAGGAGAGATGGGTTGTTTTGGTGTTGCTGGCTGGAATGGCTGGCTCATCCGTGCAGCTACCATCACAAAAGACACCGACGTCTCTACACTGCCCTCCAGAGGTTACATTTCTCAAAATGTCAAACATCTGGCCATATGACATAAACTCATTTCAAATGTTGACAGCATAACATACATTCAGTAATCATAAAAAATAAACATGGCAACAGCAATAGATAGTCTGACTCTTTATTTTCTTCAATCAAGCAAGTGATCCGCAATTTACAATCTACAGTTGTAAATATTGTCATGCTAAATAGTAAATTACATGATGCAAAGAATGACAATTAGAGTAACTGTTCATTTCAGATTATTCAAAATAGATATGCAGTTATGGCCCATTACCTATGTAATGTTATAACACACATCACTCAAATATAATTCCAGATCATTATTGTTACTAATGTTATTGTCTTGTTTACTTTGTAGTAAATTAGGGTATTGACGACCAGTGTTGGGCAAGTTACTCAGAATTTGTAATAAGTTACCATTTACTTAATTACTCCTTCAAAAAGTAATAACATTACTTTACTTATTACTGGGTATTTAAAGTAATTATTTAAGTTACTAGTTGCATTACAAAATTACTTTCACAATCACTACTCTGCCTCGCCCCTTCTGAAAAATGACAACCTGTGTATCCTGCCTATTTTAGAATTGAATCCTATTGGAACAATAATGAACCTTAGGAGTCAACAATCAACCAAAGTGAAAACATTGCAGCCTCTCAAACCAGATGATTGGACAGGTTGGTTCAATAAGCCCACCCTAAATTTGCTGGGACCAGAAATCTCATTCTTGGAACGCAGTAACTCTTAGTTACTTGGATTAGTAATTGTAATGTTATTACTGTTTTGGATAAAGTAATTAGTTACACTAGTAGTTACTGTAATATAACTTTTCCAGTAACTAGTTATTGCCCAACACTGCTGACGACTGATGAGACACAGTGCCTAACCACATAGAAGAGAATGACAGACAGACAGCACGGTATGACGTACACAGCACATAGTATGATAGTTTTTCCCAACCACCATTCACAGGTGGCGGTATGCAATCCGCTAGTAACTCCAGAGAAGAAGGATGAGTGCTCAGGCAGTTCGCTTTTTAAGGACAATAGTCCAGGGTGTCTACAGCCCTGGCTCTGTAAACGGGAACACAAACAAAGTGGTGCAGACCGCACAACGCTATCCTAGCCTTGGCAATGCGTGTCAAATGTGGGGGCCAGAGCATCTGAATGAAAACCCTATGGCAAGACGCACCGAGTGTGTGTGTGTGCGTCTGTGTGTGTGTGCGTGCACAACCATAAATTTGAAGAAGGGACCTTACGGATGAATATAAAAGGGGAATCAAATGTTTTCTAAAATAACGGATAGTTGGACCGCTCGATAAATCAGGACGGAATCAACCTCATTAAAACACGACTCGTCTGTTATGCGTCCAAACGGCGGTTTTTATTCTCTTTATGGGTTAAAAGGTTTTAACGAGACTGGTTGCAGCCTGATTTATCGAGTGCTCCAACGATCCCTTGCTGTAGCGGCAAGTACTTTAGGTTAAATCTTTGTCAATGTTGTCGACCACCCCTCCTATTCCTTGTTTACTGACTTTCTTTTTAAAGTATCCTCCATCACTCATGCCAAGCTTCTACCGTCCACACACACATACTGTCTAGAAAACATTCTGCTCTACTTGTCAGACATTAAAACTTGACCACCCCCCATACATTTCCCAATAGTCCAGCGGTGTCTGTATGGCCCCAGCTTACACAGCCCTACCGCTTTCCAGCAGAACCAGGGTTGAAGGGAGCACCAGGCCACTGTGCGCCCGGACGCCCCAGACACCCAAGCCAGACACCCAGGCCATCTCAGGACGTGTGCACCACCGCCTTGGCGGGGGCCAGCTCCATGGGCGTGCTGTGCAGCCCGGGGCCAAACAGCGGGAACATCCTCTCGGTGAAGTCATGCGTGAGTGTGCACAGGTGCCTGGAGGTGCCGGCGTCCCAAAAGGACACCTGTCCTCGTTCCAGGTCAAGCCTGATGCGGATCCTCTCGGGCCGGGTCTCCACCTCCAGCTCGGAGCGCTGGGGCGTCAGCGCCGTGTACTTGCCGTGGGACAGCGCGATGGCCCAGACGCCGCGTGCCGTCGACACGGTGAACTTCCTCTTGCGCAGCACCGACTCCTTGCACACGCCCAGCACCCACTTGGGGTTGTCGCCCACCACCACGTCCCAGCGGTGGCGGCCCGACGAGAAGCCCTTGGCGCCCAGCGCAAACACGCACGGGTCGAAGCGCTCCGGGTTGCCGGGGACGACCTGGCGCTCGGCGCTCTCACGCATGCTGGTCAGGTTGGAGCTCAGGGAGAGCCAGGCGGAGGACGTGTTGGGGTCCAGCACCACCGGGTCTGGGGGGAGAGCGGGAGGTAGAATGGGGGGGGAGGGAGAGAGAGAAGAGGAGAAAGAGAGGGGGAGATTAGTTAACAAGCTGACCCACCTCTGGCCTTTTGTTTTCATTGGCAGTCCAGCGAACAACACCAAACAGAAACATGTTAAGGACACGTTAAGGACACGTTAAGGAAACGCTGTCAGTTGGTCCATTTATCATGTCTGTTAATCATGTTAAATTACCTTTTGTAATCTTACAATCCATGATTCTCTATTTTTGTTCTTACTTCCAGTTCATATTAATGCACATTAATGTTTTGAAGCATGTTCTTCTAAATAAATAAATAAATATTGGAGTGGGGGATGAGAGAGAGGGAGAGATAGAGAAATGTGCACAGAGAAAGACCAAGAGAGAGAGAGAGAGACTTGTCCCACAGAGCCCCACGAACGCCCCCAGCCCGACAACAGCACTCCACCACCGTACTCACAGTACTGGACGTGGGCCTGCATGTTCTTCCAGATGTTGAAGCCCAGGGAGCCCACGTGCTTGCTCATGTCCAGGAGGGCATCCGGGGGCAGCATGGGGTCCTCGTGTGGCCAGTTAGCGCTGGAGGGAAGAAGAGAAATGTGTCATTGGGTGGTTAACGGTAGGTACAGACAGACAGCCTTTAATGGGCATGCTGGTGTGTTTGGGTGCATCTGGCAGCCACCTACCTTCTATTCAGTTCAGAGAAGTTCTGAAACACAGAGACACGATTCATGGTTAGTTCTCAACAGAAGCGGAAACAATACATTCTGTTGCCCCGGCGACGTGATTCCCGCCCCCCCCATCCTCTCCACCCGGGGTTACCTGAAGGAACTTGAGATCTTCTTCGCCCATCTCCTTCTTCAGCGACTGCGTGAGCTTGGTGAGTGAGCCCATGTCCTTCTCAACTGTCTCTATCAGCTGGATAATGGCCGACACCTTGCTGTGCTCCTCGTCCGACAGGGCGTTCAGGCGACACGCCTCCTCGGCCACCAGCACCGTGCGGAGCCGCTCGAACTCAGCCTTGATCTGCTTCTCCGCTTGGCTGCCCTGGTGCTGCCATGACACGGACGATAAAGCGCTGTAAAGTCTCTAGACGATAAAGCTACGCTGTAAAGTCTCTAGACGATAAAAGCTACGCTGTAAAGTCTCTAGACGATAAAAGCTACGCTGTAAAGTCTCTACAGACACAGACAATAATGTTACGCTTTAAAAAAGGTGATCTGTACGATATTTTAAACAACCAAGGTCCTCTGTTCATAGTTTTCATAGCCTGGCCGACTGTAGATGCATGTTACATCGTCTATGTGCGTGTGTGTGTGTGTGTGTGTGTGTGCGTGCGCTCTACAGAGCATTTGTTTTGGTCCGAGATGCTAGTGCGCTTAGTGAGACATCTAGTGGCAAAAAGTCATACAGAGCCCATTTAAATATAGAACACTGTGACCTAAAACAGAAAAACCTATTACATCTGGTTGTGACAGAACATAAGTACTTGTAAAATATACTTCTGAATCCCTGACCGTTCCACCACCCCCTGAACTGTGGATTATTTTCCTTCTCATTTTACAAGGGGTGCAAAGTGTGTGTCGGTGAACGCATGGCTCTCACACAGGTCACAATACGCAGAATGCAAAAGGTACCAAGATGTCTTGCACTTGTGTTACTGTAAGAAAAGTTCTGCGGTACAGTTTACTTCAAGACTTATTGCATAGTTAACATTTCAGAGTGCAAAAGCCAAGAAATGTGAACGAAAATACCATGTTGATGAGATGAGGGGGGGGGGGGGGGGTCTGTGTGACATGTAAGTTACTTTACCTTGATGAAGTCTATTGTATTCCTGAAGTTCTTTTTTAATTTCTTTAACGTTTCCACTTTACTCTCACAAATGGTTATTTTCATACTGAGCTGATCCTGCAGGAGGAAAACAAACTGACATTTAAAAAAAACATTGACTCTGCAAAAGGGGGTGACTGTCAGGTGAGATGACAGCGGTCCGTTTACCATGCAGTAGGGAACCCCCTGAGATATAGGCAGAAGTTCGTGGTTTGGGTGCATTGTCACGCAGTCCACGCACACCGGTTCCTCGTCCTTGACGCAGTAGAGCTGAAACTCCAGGCCGTGCAGGCGGCAGCGGTCGCGGGGTACGGGCGCAGCATGCGAGGGCCAAAGATTCTTGTCCCTCCGGTATGAGTCGCAGGCGCTGTTGAGGGCACGGTTGTAGGTGGGCTGGTTCTCCGTGAAAGGCTCTCTGCATATGGGACACTTGGAGAGTTTCTGACAGCATTCCCCACAGACGCTGTGAGTGCAGGGCAGGAGCATTGGGTCCCGGTAGATACTGTAGCACACGGGGCAGCTGAGGTCCTTCTCAATAGCAATAGGCTCGTCTGACATTTCTTCATCCATTGCCTCGGTTCTCACGCACAGGCCTTCCCGCACCGCCGGAGTTTAGTTTCACTTTTAACAGTTACAATTTAGATATAGCGGACAAAATCCTTCCTCGCCGTAACTAATAGTTAATATAGTACTGACCGAAGACGCCCGTACAATGAAAGGTATCCAGATTTGTTTTAATATGTTGATTGAGGTACGATTGAATCCACGACAGACAAAACGTCTTCTTCCGCATCTAGATCTACTAGGGGCTCGTTGGTCTAGCGCTTCCTAGTGGACTGATACATGCAACGCAGTTTGCGCATCTTGAACCCAATAATTATTAAACTATTAAAACAAAACATATTTTTTTATTATAAACATAACACAAAAAGTACGGACATTTGTGTTTGGCATATTCATTATTTGTTGTAACAATGCTTCTAGGAAATACATCTTACCATTGGAAAGCCTGATTGTTTAGGTTATGTGGGGTATATTTTATAGAATAGGCCACATCTTCTCTGACAATGTCAAACATATTTTATCTGTTGTTTTCTTCTTGTTTAGTGTTGTTTGGTGAATTGGATGATAGAAATCTGAATAAACAAGACAATTTAATTTAATAATTTAACAATATACACAGCCACAGCCCTCTCATGCTGGTCACCATGGTTACACACTGCTGTGGGATGGCATCCCATTTTTCAACCAGCATTTGTCATGTCAGCCAACGTGGTCGTTGGTCGCTCTGGCAGACAATAAAAATAAAATCTGAGGGCCTTATGCAGGCGAAACACATTAACACTTTTACCGTTGTGGTGTTTGTGTTTAGTTTTGAGAATGTGTTTAGTCTTTCAGAATTTGTGTTGAAGCGATTGAGAAGTACTGTAAGGAGAATGGGTAGTATGCATATGCTTTAAGGTTTGCAATACTTTTGTTCTACGCCAGGGGGTGCTATTATCTTTGCCGCTTTGTTTACCTGAGGCAAACGGTGCTCTGCTATCTGCTGCAAACGTGTGTTTCATTTGATCTTTGAAGTAACAGAATTATAAACTTTTCTCTAAGTATTTTGACAGCAACCCCTCCACACACAGAACTATCTGGGCTAGTTTAAAGTGTAAAGACAGTTAGTTAGTTAGTTAGTTAGTATGTCTGTCTACATGCCCTGGTCCCTGACAGTCTTTAGTCAGTTTTAAAACCTTAAACTTTGGTCCCCATTGATTCTACATCCTTACACTTTAACATTTATTAGAAAATCACTGTAATCCTACTTACTAAAAAAAAAAGAAAAGAAAAAATAAACACATTTCAAAGAAATACAAATCTGAAAGACCAGAATGACACATAAGGTTTAAACCAGTTTTATTATGACAAGTGTATACATTCATAAGAAATGTCAGTTTAGTTAAGGTACATAACGGCTTTATAAAGGTTATAAGGAACAGCTGCAACAACAGGGAACCCGTTTTAAAAGGTTTTACAGCCTATAGGTCAGGGTTCCCCAACTGTGTTGTACCAGGACCCACCTAGAGAGGACTAAGCTATTTAGAGACGTAATTTTCAGAAACCTATCCATGTTAATGTGTGTGTGTGCACCAAGTATTTTTGAGCAGAGCACTCCAGAATCTATGGTGTGCACGCGGCTAAATAGGATGTCATCAGCAACAAGTAGGCTATTTTGCCACAACCTTACTCATGACCATGAGTGGAACAACACGATAGTGAAGCACGGCAGCCTTTCATTGATATTCTTCATTCATTCAATGGCCGCTTGCAATTTTCGCGATCCACTCACTCTCACTCAGTGACCTATGTGGGTCCTGACCCACAGTTTGAAAACCGCTGGCCTAGGTCATAAACCCTGCTTAACGGCAGTGCCATCTTATAAAGATAATTATGTATTATTAAAGGTAGGGTCAGCCATTGTAAGATAATGTTTTTGTAAAAGTCAGCAAATATCTCTTCAAAATCTGCTCGCTGCCCATTCTCCAGTATTAATCCAGTATTTCTACAAAGACCTGGCTGTGTACATCGTAACACTCGGTGGTACAGACCACACAACACTATCCCAGCCTGGGCAATGCCCTTCTGTGGCAGGCAGAGATGGTTCTGAGCTTAACATATAAAACTACAAATACAAATAAAATGTACCAAAGGCCAAACTGTAGAATATGCACGTATATCACTTGAACCAAGCATATCGCATTAAAACATTTTAATAAAAAGGAGAAGCTCCAATAAACATAAGGATTATAAAGATGATGAGCAGGTCCAAGAAGCCACAACATCTGGATCTGCTGTGGTGCCGTCATTCATTCAGCGCTACGACCGGAGCTGTGGCTTTAAATGTAAGCAGCTTGAACTAACTGAAAACAAGAAAGATACAACAGCCACCAGTAAGTCTGGAGTCAGTTAGCGCCATTAGCGCCATTACAGTGGCCAGTAAGTCAAACCTCACTCTCCGACATATTAATTACACAACCAAATATATATATATATATATACATGTGGCTTATTACACATGGCCGTATATCCTAGAGACTCACCTGGCTAAATGTGAAGCTGGCTATCTTACAAGGGCAAGGAAGATTCATCTGATTGGCTTTGAAGCGATCTGAAGTGGGAAGTCAAGTTAACCCATTACCACCAGAACCAGACACATGCACGCACACACACACACATTAGTTTATTTTATCACCGAATGGCTTTGTGAATCTCAGTCAAGAAGTCAGTATAGCATAGATAGAGGATTAGAGATCATTGTATTAACAACAGTAAAACATCAGAAGTGCTGTTAAAGTGTTGTTCCAGACATTTTCCTGATACATTTATGTATGTGTATATTTATATTATGTTAATAATTTACTGCTTAGAGTATTAAATGGGTACCCTGACATGCCAGATGTCTGTGTCTGTTGGGGAGCCGTCCATTGAACCTGTCTTAAACGGGAAGGCGCTTTTAAAGAAAAACTTGTGATTGGACGAACCTGTGACCCAGCAGAGCCGGTTGTTAAGTAAGCACTCTTGCAGTAGAAAAGTCATAAAGAGGGGAAAATATATTAAATTGAGAAAATCCATTGCTCTTCTAATACATTCTAATAAAGCTGACGTTATATTGCATCACCTACGTTAAACTGTTGTTTTCAAGTCTCCTTCGTCACATCTAAGCCACGCCCATAGCCACCAGTACGATGCTGATTGGCCACATGCTTGGTTTACCAGCCTGAAACACCACGGTTTCCAAGCTCTCCAGACTGATTCTCAAGGCAAAACTAGAGCTCGTAAGATCAGGACGGTCTCGCAAGGCTAGCAAAAAGGGGCTCTGATGCTGGAAAAGTACTTCTACCACTGTTGCTATTCTCTACAGTGGTCTACTGTAGTGTGAACATCTCCATCCATCTGCTAGCTAGTCTGAGCTAGCCTCGCGAGGCCATCCTGATCTCACAAGCTTCAGTTTCATTTTGCCTTGAGAGTCAGTCTGGAAAGCCTCAGAATCATTTTGAATGTGTCTGAGTAGCAACTGAACTTTCCAATCAGCATCGTGTTTATAGCTATATGGGCGTCGTTTAGGTGTGCCGAGCATGGTGTCGACAGCAAAAATTACCAGATGGTTCATCCAATCAACTGCCAAGTATTTCTTTGAAAGTATACAGCCATTCACAAACAGTGTCAATGTACGGCTCTACAGATGGACTTGTGACAACAATTCCTCTGGCATGTCAGGTTAAGTCACATTCATGGCCTCTTCTCCAACCTTTTAAGATGTGGAGTTTGGTAAGGACAGCTAGAAAGCCTTCATACTGGAGCCCACTGTTGTGGCTGTATCTGTGCCAGAGAGTGCTGAACGTCTCTTCATCTATATTGAGGTCTGAAACAGAAAAAAAACTCATGTGTAGGCTAGAAGCTTCCATAGATGCAGTGATCAGTACTGAAGGGCTAATGTTGCACACTACTATGTAGCATGTGAGTGTAAAGTGGTTAAGATATTAGTTTCATTCCATTTATACTATAACGATGTAGACCTTCTGTAAACTGACCGTAGACAGTGGAAGTAGTTTTGACAGGGTATATTTCCATATGTAGTCAGTGTACATTTGAGTATTTATACTTGTAGAGAATGTGAAAGTTCGGCCTCATTAACTATTTAGACAAATTCAAACGATGAATTCACCTTTTGTATCTTACATGGTATATGTGGTCAAATAAAATAATATTTATAACGGTGCTGTACTTACCACGGAGAATCAGTGCATTTCTCATTTGGTCATTTGAAATAAATCCTGGATTCTTCCAATCATAGCTTTCCAGATACGCTCTCCTCATAATTTCCACATAACGTTTTAGACTCAAGAACTCTGTCACATTTAATTTGCCCGAATGGTCTGCCTGAGTGCTGGTTAAGGCTGGAAGGAGTATAAACAGTTGATACCCAGCATGAGAATACAGTCTGTATTAAACTAAACTTACTCACTCACGAATTATCATATTATATCACACTCACATCACAACTTAAACCTAAACTAATACACTTTTCGTAAAATGTACCAAATATCTTCTTGCTGCTGCTGCGTTCTGTGGCTGAAGGATTTATCTGGTACCTCTACACAGCCCTGGCTCCGTAAACAGAAACACAAACGTTCATCAATATCCTAGCCTTCTCGGTGCTCTTCCAAAGTGTGAGCTTCTGAATTTAGCAAGCGTTCACACTACCTTTAACAACGAATATACCTTTAAAAGAATAAGTTATATTGAGTAAAGGATACATCTTTGAATGTGACCAATAAACTAGCAGTCTGAAGAGTCAGGGCTGTAGTGGAGAAAATATTGTATTAATAATAGTAATAATACTTGTATTAATTAGCAGTTGAATCTGTTGAACCTCACATTCGCCATGACCATGATCAGAGAACTGCTCGTTCAGCTTAGCCAGAACCTCCTCAACATTTAGCTCCTGTAGAGGATAACAGCAGACAAATATAATACACATACCTGCATTTAAGAGCTCCATTAGCGTACTGTTTCTGTGCAATCATCTTAATTTTTGTAATACTGGTTTCAACCACAAGGGCAATTCCACAGTCAAAGTGTACCTTTAAGTTTGGCCTGTGTCATCTCTAAATGAACTGAACTGAACTCACCTCAGGTTTACTGTTTCCCTGTTAAAAAAGAGCAGAAAGCGGAGAATGACAATTAGATATACATTTCATGGAATGTCTTAAATATGCTATAGGCATCCGTCAGCAATGAGTGAAAGGCTTTTTAAGAATATCTGATGTTTAGATTTTTGATGGCGCCAAAAGAAAAGCCTGATTTTTGAAATATATATTTATATATACACACACACTGTATATGAGACATATATAAGGAGGTTATTGCACTGTATAGCATAAAGGTTACAGCTTTACTTGGATGAAAACAAAGATTCAGACCAGATTATGAGAATGCGCATATTAATGCATTCTAGTGCCACCAAAACACTGTAAAGAAATATTTTGTATTAAAATGAACTCGTATCATAGACTCATTTATTACGTGAGGCTGAGGCAACAGAAATATGGTGCACAAGTAAATAACCTGCCAAATAACATTTTTATTTTCTTGCAGCTCCATCTTCAGAATGCCTAAAAGCTGCTGGTTGGCATAGCGTGCAAAAAGAATCTGACATGGTGAAAGATAGAATGTTTTTAGCTCAGATGGGTCAGGTAATTCGCACATTGCTCGAGCCGGATGTGTTTCCCTCCGGTTGGTGTAGTTCGTGCTCGGTTTCTGACTGCTACTTTTGTCTGCTTCCATATAAAAACAATGTTTTAGTTCCAGACCTTGTTAGTGATGCATCCCGTCACACAGCAGCTTTTAATTTACCATATATGTTTCAGATGTTTGTTAGACGAATGTGTCAAGCGGTGTCATTCCAAATTGTGTATGTCTGCTGAAATCCAAATTAAGGTTTTATTTTGATGGCTCTGTATTCCTGCTCAAAAATATTTAAACTGGAATACAAGGAGAATAGGCCACATAGCAGGTAAGATTCATAGAGTTATAGGATAATGCCAAAATAGATACTTTATTTATTTTATAGGGGGCTTATGTAACGTCTCAAATGTGCGCTGCAAGCATTATGTTCTGAATATTGTCTGAAATATCCCTAACCAAATCGACATTGGATCGAATCGAAAATCAAATCGATTCTGCAAATCCATGGGGATGCCCAGTCCTCCCCGTTACAACACACCACTTCCCCAATAAACTCAGTGTACATAGCATTTAAAACGTTAGTTAGTTGTCTCGTTGGTTGTGATTAATTTGCCCAGTCAGCAACGTACCACACACATCTCCTCTGGGAAGGCGTCACATCTCAGCTCCTCGGGCCACGGCACCCCAAAGTTGTTCATCAACGTCCCGCAGCCGTGCGCCGCCCGCTCGCACAGAGACCTGCACGGCCGCTGCACTTCCCCGGCCACACACTTGGGGGCGTACACCAGACACAGGAAATCGCGTATGTCGATAGAACAGACGCTTTTCACCAGAGAGTGGAAGAATGACATCTGTATGGCTGCTTCTCTTTGGTTCTTGTGTCCCAGAAGGTTGGGCATGATCGTCTGGTTGTAGGGAATGCCCTGACACATTGGGATGGTGATGGGCTGGCAAGCTCCCCAAGTTCTGCTAACTTCAAACTAAAGAAAAAAGAAAACACACACACATATATATATATACACATACATACATACATACATAGATAGATACTCTTGGACTACTTTGTTTTTGTGTGCCTTTTGTGAACCTGGATGGTAAACACAAAAGTATTAGGCTAACTATTAGACACTAATAGATTCAGAGTTCTTTAATTGCAGTATATGGTACTTTAATAATATAGCAGCATACAGCTATTATCTATGTAAATATATAGTGGAGTAGTTGCTTGCAGAGCAGAGAACGCCATCACGCTAGGTGGTGTAAGACTGTTCTTTATCAGAGCCGATTCGTCCACGCGTGTATTAAACAAATGTACAATGCATTTGTTTTGGTATGGGATGTTTCTACAGTATCGGTACAGTTAGCACGGCTCTGCCTGATCGTTGCTCTGTTCAGCTGTATCAACGTTAATTGATTGAAGGCTGCAACAAGAGTTTCAAATTGAATTAAATCATATAATCATATGGGTATATTAACCATATAACTGTAGTCATATGGGTGTAATAACCATATAACTGCAATCATAAGGGTGTAATAACCATAGAATTATAATCATATGAGTGTATTAACCATAGACCTCTATGGTAATAACTCACGTGTCTGCAGGAATCGTAGGAGAGTGCGTCGCAGCGCATTGTGTCTGGCCAGGCGAAGCCGAAGCGCTCCATCAGCGGCTCACAGCCGGCTCGCGCCTCCTCGCACAGCGCCCGGCACGGGGCGCGCGAACGGCCATCTGCGCACTCGGGCACGTACACAGAGCAAAGGAAGGGCCGCAGGTTGGCGGAGCACTGGAGCTCCACGAAAAGGTAGAACTGGTGCATGTCCAGCAGTGCCTCCTCCTGCGTGGTGTGGCCCAGGGCGTTGGGCAGTGCCGTGAGGTTGTAGGGCAGGCCCCCGCACAGCGGCACGCTCACAGGCTCACATGCCTCCGGGCTGCTGCTGCTGGAGAACAGCAGTGCTGTGTTTCTGCTCTGCTGGCACTGGAGCACAAACACACGGGTGTAAGAAGATATAAGATCTAAGAAGATATCGATACACACGATTACCGCAACATTACGTTGCACAATACTGTATCGATTCTATGAAAATATCTTTCAATTTATTTGTAAAAGGAACCATGTACAAAATACATTAACCTCAAAATAGAAAGAAAGAAAGAAAGAGGAAGATGCTTAATTCCAGATTTAGCTTTAAACTAATTTCCATCTGCAAGTTTACATTGGTGCTTCTGTAATATCTTGCAGCGCTGCCACACATTAGCATTGCCATGATAGTTTTCCAGAAATGATAAATCACAATCTATCGCCTTGCTTACAGTATCGCAATATAGAGAAGTATATTTTATCGTATCGCCAGATTCTTGCCAATACACAGCCCTACACAGGTGACAATTGTTTTGTTTTTTTGCCGGACTACGTGTAGCAGGACTGGCCAAATAGGCCAATGAGCAAATGTTAACTGACTGACTGACCTGACCTCCGTGAAACTCCACAGAAAAAAGGCTGTAACTTTTTAGCGAGCTGATTGGTTGGCCTTTGTGCCTCATATAGCCTGGTACCGGTGTTTGGTGTTTGTATGGTGTTTCCATGGTCCATACCCATGGTCAGCTGAACTAGGCTTGCCTAGTTTGACCTTTTTTAAATGTATTTATAGCTTTAACCTTTTTTATAGCTTTTACATTTTTTCTTACAGCTTTGACCTTTTATTGGACTGGACAGTGGAGAGAGACAGAATACGAGTGGGAGAGATATCGGGCAGGAATGACCAGACTTTGCCAGACTCAAATCCCGGTCTACAAGGTGTGGAAGGAACATGGAGTGACCTATGGATAGACTTAGACCCTGAATAGCATAGGCCTACACACAGCACAGGATCACACGTGTCTGCTTACACAGTACAGTACATACTGTACACAGTACATACTGTGTGCTTTACACACATACTACATATAGAGTACACACATGCATCCATACATAAACAGTACATGTCCTACTTGCAAAAAGGCTAAAACCAGCTAGCATCTAGCTGTAGGCACGTTGGGAGATTGAGGCTATTTGTGTGACTGCTGGAGTACACACACAACAGTATCAGAAGAACAGCCTATTAGCATCACACACACAACAGTAGCTTAAGACGGGGCAGAAGAACACACCAAGGAAGTAATCTGGTTTAACCGTTTACATGGAACGGGTTATACTCTGCTTCGGAAATACATTTCAATCGGTTTTGGCCTTTCTCTTACGATTAAGGTGTTTATATGGTACATTTTCTTTCGGGTTGTGCTTTCAGCCCGATTCCAATCGGAATAATACACTCATAAAGGACCTCCATCTGGCATACGTAAATGCAATCCACACAAGCTTCTCTTTCTAGTTTATGATACGATGACACAGTAGATGATTCATATGATATCAATATTAGATCAATAAGTAAATAGCGCTCCTGATTTTTTCAACAGTCGGCCCTCTATAAACAATTCTAAATATATAACGGGACCGGAAACTGAAGAGAGACACAAAGTGATTATGAGAGCGATATCGGGAACAGACCTCTGGGCGGAGTCATCCCCGAGTCTCCCATTTGGGCAGGCACCTCAGCTCTACCCCAGACTAGTTGTGTTTGTGTTCCAGGTTGTCCCAGTTAAGGCCTAACACTAAACCATAACCTCAGCTGGAGGCAGCACCACAAATGTCTCCCCCATGCCCTGTAAATCCATCTACAGTTTAATGGCCGTGCGTCGTAGACTGGTCTGCAGGTCCATGTTACATGACTGAGGGGCCCCATTCAGAGGGATCAGGGCTGGATAACCACATAACAGGGTCTCCCTGAACCACCACTATACAGTAAAGCCATCTTGGTTTGATCACCTCTGAAATCCCTCACAGCCGGAGCTTCTAATACTGCTTTGCACTTGGACTTCTTCCCACAAAGTTGTGGAGTGGCCATTTTGCATGGAAAACTCTCTAAAGTCCTACAGATATACTGAGGGATACATAAAGGCAGGTTAGTCATTCTGGAGAACATTCTTGTGCTCAAATAAAAAAAAATTCCCTCCGTAGCTCCACCCCGACACATTGAAACAAATTGCGAAGTCAAGCGGCATTTTTGTTGCGTTGTAGTGTGCAACTTACGGAGCCAGGGCTGTGTAGAAGTACCGGATCATTTCTTTAAGCACACACAGAACGGTAAAATAGCTAAATGCTTGAAGATATATTGGCGAATACAATTCGCTTGCAATAGCTATGAATGGTATCATGATGTGGTGAATCATTTTTGCCCTGTGACATCTTCAAAGTGAATGTTTATGCTATTCCTTCAGTTTTGAATTAGGACTTTGGGGCTCTGCTACAGAGACATGAATGACTCAGCCTTTATGTGACAAGAAACACAGACGTCAAAGAAGCTTCAGGGCCTCTGGGCCTACTGTCCTGTACAGCATCACTTACCTGCACTCCACTCGGTAGCCTACACATGAAGACTTCAGAGGCAAAAATACACAAGTCCACCTCACATGTTTTGGTTTAAAATGTGCAATATATTTATATTTACTTTTTATATTTATTTTAAAGATATGATTGTTTATTCAGTAACAAAAAACATTTCCATTACCAACCCAAAATAGAAACCTAAAACCTTAAAAAAACTGTAATTGTAAATAATATATTAATATAAACACAAACATATACATATACAACATGTTCTACAGTAAGCCGCTACATACAGCATGTTCTACAGTAAGCCGCTACACACAATATGTTCTACAGTAAGCCG
>JAODOY010023725.1:0-24055 GCA_025399855.1 Forbesichthys papilliferus
ATCGCCAGAACGTCCTATGAGGTGTCGGAGAGTGAGGATTAGCACCGCACAGCTACCGGCTGGCCACCGCTACACTAGCACAGGTGACTGGATTAACTGAAGGGAAAAAGAGGCAGCAGTGGAGATGTGGATGCAATCAACCTGAAAATGCCCTTCTTCCCTCCTGTTGTGGGTGTAAGGTTCCCCCGGTGTCTTCAGGAGTTCCTCCTACTCCAAACGGACAGAGATGTGTTCAAAGGCGTTGTGTTTGTGTAATTGGGTGCCTCCGAAAAATAACAAAAAAGACAGAGAGGTGGTGGCAAGTGGCGGAGCGGTAGAGCGGGGCGATAGCTGATCAATCATTTGCTTGGGTCGAACCCAGCACACTCCTCACCAAGTGTCGAGGTGTCCTTGAGCAAGACACCTAACCCTGTTTCCGGTGGTCAGGTGTCTCCTTGCATGGCTGACATAGCCATCGGTGTGTGAATGTGAGGCAAATGATGTAAAGCGCTATATAAATGCAGTCCATTTACCGCAGAGAGAATAAGGTGGGGACAGAAAAACTGGATTATGTTCAGAGTAGCTTGGAAAACACTGGACAACTTCATTAAAAAGAATTGAAGCATCCTTTATGTCTCCAGGCTTCACTGAGCACAAGTGGATATCTGATGCTTTTCAATTAAATGAATTAGCAAATTGCATTTAAAATGCAATTTATAGCATTATAGATAGTTAACCTTATAGCTGGCTAACTATCAATCTGCCAAATGTGAATGGAACCCTGAGCTCTTTGTAGAGAATAGAAGAAATCAATGATTATAGTGTCAGACTGATCTTTGGTGTTCTTTGTGTTACTGAGACAGGCACTATAGACTGGCACTAGGTTAATAAAGGGTTATCCCGTAAATAACTATAGATACAAAAGTGATAGCTTTTTTAAAAAACGTGTCTTTAATTCTGTGAAGCACTAAAAATATACGATGATGCGATCACAACTATTACCTATAGCCGTGTTGAGATATGTACGTAAAGGGAGTCCGGGTATGGTTGTAACACTTTTTGCTTTAGCAAATATAACTCACTGAATTTTTTTGTTAGAGTTCTCAAACCTAATACAAAGTACCTATATTTGTTTACTACAAATGGCACTAATTCATTCCTCTAAAAGAATATCACAGACCTTGTGAGTTGATGTCAAATACGTGGTGTTCCGTTGTTACAACCAACCCCACTACCGGGGCATTGTAACACATGCTGGGGTCAGTTGTGACGATTACACAAAAAAATTAAACATCGATGCCACATCACCAAATATGCAGATAAAATCTGATAAAGTCTGATTTATGTGTGAGTGTGTGTGTGTGTGTGCGTGCGGACCAATGTGTGTATATTCTTAATCAGAGTCACATTACTGACAAATTAATGCTGGTAACCCTGGAGTGCAGGCTTGGTGGGCCCAGAGAGCATTTGACACATTTTACCCAGACCTCCTTTGGTTTATAGTTGCTCCGACTAGATGGTTCATCCAATCAACTGCCAAGTATTTTTTTGAAAGTACAGCGATTCACAAACAGTTTAATATATCTGACGTCATTCAACACAGTGCAACTGTGTGTGGAGCTCAGTAAATGTATACAACTATATAGAATAAAACATTAAATCAATAGGAAGTGCAGGCATCAAATGAACAGGAAATATGGATACAAAACAGGAAATATCAGTCTCATTATTAAGTTGTACAATCAGTAGTTATAAAACTTAAACTGTCGTTTTTGGCATGTAGGTAATTCGTTTTGGCCATGGTTGGGCCCTCTGACTCATGAAAGAGAGCCGGTGGAACACAGATGGAGCTTTTCCTTAGCTACTAAACAGAGGACAAGTCGTTCATTCAGGTCTTCCTCTCCAAGCTCTGATTATGACTGTCAACAGACGTCCCGCAAACATCTGGTCCAGCAGCACCATGTTTTATTCAGTTCAAGACACCATGGAGTCAAAATATTCCCACTGAGATGAAAGCTGTTTAGCTGTGAAGAACACCTACTCCAGAGAAAGGGCAGCGCTTAAGTCACTTCATGTGAGTTTCCTTTGGCCAGTGTGGAGTTTTGTGATGGATGTGATGTTTTACCTGTCTCCTGACAAATGATGATATATTGCCTATATATTACTTAAATAAGCACTTTAACTACCAAATAACTAAAAGTATATTTACGGTATTATACAACTCTAACAAAACCCGTGTGGAAGGCTGGGTAGTAAGTCAACAAGGCAAAAATAATATTTTTGTAGTACATAGCCTACATGATACTTGAGCAGAATAAAAACATTGCCTTCTTATTCAGGTTCTTAGTGACACCACCCCTTTATAGTTTGGCTGTTATGGGCTGATAATACAAGTAATTTAAGGAGAGTAATTCTAATCCAATACATTTATATTCAGCCATTAATCCATTCTTAGCGTGCTGCTTAGTTATTACACACTATGAAACTGTGTGAATATGGATATGAATATGAATGTTATAACCCCATGTAGTGTGTAATGTAATGTAATAACATGAAATCATGTGATAATTGACATTCCAAAGCAAAATATATGTTATATTTAACACATTGTCCCCAGCAATGATCCTTTCACATTATGCTATTGCAAATCAAATGGAATATCATATCATGCACTGGCAACTGTGGAAAAACACAACTGGTCTCTAAACACTGTGGTTTATGTCTTATGGCTAGGATAAACAATATTTTGAATGCAAACTATGTGTCCTTGACCATATTTAAACACTAACTATGAATGCACATCCTTCCAAGGGATTGAAACTGTGTCTTATTAGTTGCCCATGACGACGAAGACATTGAGAATGGTGGACAGGGAAGGAAAGAGGTCAAATAAGCAGTTTACAAAATAAATGTAATAAATAAAAACAATACTTTGAGGGGTGACATATATCTTGCATCTTGTCTTTTGTCTCATAAGTCTCTATATGTTGCTATGTTGAGGACTGAGCAGACTTCTAAACACAATGACAATGAGCTCTCCATCGCCGAATTGACTTTCTCTAAACGTTGGCCACAGTGCTGTAGATGAGGCAGGGCTAAGTCTGATCCTCGCCATAGTACACTGCCATACAAAAAAGGAACGTTTTGTTCCTGTTTTCTCAACACTGGGAATTTATAGGGCAGCTGCCGCAGATGTTCCCATAAAGAAAGCCCAAACACTGATGTCAAACGGTTTACATTCTGCGCTAGATCTCACACACACTTGTTCTCTCACCGAACCACAAGGGCTTTCCTTGGCCTCGTTTACAATAATACACACCACGACTGATCAGATAAAGTTTGGGTAAATATATGTGTCTTTGGAGATCTGCAGACAGCCGGTTTGACACAGCATATCACTTTTTCAGTAGTTCTAAATTGTAACAAGTAATTTAATAAATGTTTTCAAGCCATTCTGTTAGGAATTGTAGGCCATAGCATATTTGCTGTTAGCTGTAGTGTGAGCAGCAATAGGCCTACACTATTTTCTGAAAAAGGAAGATAATGGATATCTGTGGACTGTAGGAAAAAAGTAAACAAAATGCAACTATCCTTATATAAATATATACAAATAAAAATAAAAATAATAAAAAGAAACTAGTCTATTCTTAAAAGTCCTTAAATCTATATTAAGTAAAGTCAAAACAATTGAAAGTTGAAAATATTGTGTAGGTTATAGCTTATGGAAAACATAGTCATACAGATTGTTGCACATCTGACAAATGTTGTCTGTCTGCCTTTATTGCTACTATGTTGTTGTGAAATTAATGTAAACTTGAACTTTGATCAAATATAGTGGAAGATTCGAGCATTTGAGCCACTGATTTATTAAAAAGCATAATTGTAAAACTATGACGGCACTTTCCATATATTTCTGAACGTGATGGAATATAACCACAAGTATATAATCATAGGGATAACCTATTGATATAATAGTTCGAGTGAGGTTTTAATTCGTAAAATAAGTTACTTTACTTTGCCGGTAGCGTTAACATTATATCTGTAGAATAGAGAGCGTTCAACAAATATACGGAAAGTGCGTGAGTAAATGTGAAAATAGACAAACACACGGGGCAAGATGCTTCTGCATTGTTGTAGCCGATCCTGTTTTTACGTGCCTGCAAATATTAATAATCTAAACTGAGATTGGATGTTAGCTTTACGCACTCACACATTTTATATTTACTCGGTTTCATCTGCTGGTTGATTTTGACATTATTTAATACGTTAGCTAAGCTAACAGGCTAGCTAGCTTACATCAATTACTTCACCCCTCTACGAGAGCAAGAGGAGAGACCAGAATGGCTTCAACATCTGCAGCTGAAATACGTGGTTTGATATTCGTACCTACTGTACAATGGGCATTATGTCGATGTGGCTTTGTGTCAATATTATATCTCCATACTGAAGTATGTACTAATAATACAATAACAATGTTTTTCAGCAACATGGGAAGAAGGTAACACCTGCCTGGCTCCTAGCCTGAGAGATGGCACCCTGCGAGATGCCAAAATTCAGAGACTGATCTTAAACTCTGTTGATAACGAGGCAATGGCTTTGGTGGTATTCACCAGAAATGTTGTAGGCAGTGGTGTTGATGATGATGATGATGAAGAGGAGGAGGTAAAAGAAGAAGCCATACCTGTCTCCAAACTTCAGAGACCGGGTTCAAATTGCTTCAAGCAGGAGAGGCCATTATTTATGAAGAGCAGCTTCACAATCCCCGGGCACAACGTACCATTGGTATTGTCTCAGACCGGTAGTAATGGTGGGGAGAAGGTCCCTTATACCATCAACAGGTATCTGAGGGATTACCAGAGAGAAGGCATTAAGTTCATCTATGGCAACTACAGCCTGAGAAGAGGTTGCATTCTGGGGGATGACATGGGTCTGGGGAAGACTGTGCAGGTACCACTTGGCTTAGCTGCAGAACTATCTAATTGTTACCTATTGTTTATTTATACATGTTCTGCCTTTCTTTCACAAGGTTATTGGCTTTCTTGCTGCTGTATTACATAAAACAGGAACATGGGAAGATATTGAGAACAACCGCCCCGAGTTCCTGCAAACTCAGATGTCGTCAAAGCAGAGTAAACCAAACAAAGTACGTACAGTATTTACATGTGTGGCTGACCTAAAAACGAGAATCAGATCATTTAAATGCCTTTTTAATATAAGAAATCAAATAATAAATACTGGGTATTGACTTGATGTATGCTTCCTAGGTATTCCTAATTGTGGCTCCTCTGTCGGTGTTGTATAACTGGAAGGATGAGTTAGAAACCTGGGGTCATTTCCAGTGTGTGGTGGTCCACGGCCTGAGGAAGGAGGAGGAACTAGTTCGCATCAGAAAGGGCCGTGTTGAGATTGCTCTAACCACCTATGAGACCCTGCGGCTCTGTCTCGAGAGCTTTAACAGGTAGCTGAGGAGCCAGCATCGAACAGGAACACCGTGTGTGTAGATGGAACAAACATTTAATAATTCCATATGATTCATATCTATTCTCACCTTATATACTGATTTCATTGTATTCTATTGTATAATTAAACAGTTCTAATATGAGAATTTTAAATTTTAATATTTCTGAAAACCCTTTTCTCCAGCATAGACTGGTCTGCTGTGATTGTTGATGAAGCTCATAAGATAAAGAACCCTAACTCCCAGATCACCTTGGCTATGAAGGGGCTGAATTGTCAGGTAAGCTCAAGTTGCTTACTACGGTATTCACATTTATTTTGTCTATTGATTGGCATGTCACCTATACCAGTGGTTTTCTAACTGTGGGTCGGGACACACAGGTGGGTCACTGAGTGGGAGTGAGTGGGTCGCGAATATTGCAAGCGTCCATTGAATGAATCGAGAACATCAATGAAAGGCTTTCATGCTTTACTATCGTGTTGTTCCACTCATTGGTCGTGAGTAAGGTTGTGGCAAAATAGCCTACTTGTTCCTGATTGGACCACATCCTATTTAGCCACGTGCACACCATAGATTCTGGAGCGCTCTGCTCATAAATATTTGCCGTACACACAGGCATAGCATTAGCTAAAATGGATAGGTTTTTGAAATGATGTTACCGGTACTTTGTTTGGTGGGTCTCTAAATAGATTAGTTCTCTCTAGGTGTGTCATGGCACTAAAAAGTTTGGGAACTCCTGATCTCTACAATATTTAAAGAGTGATTTTGGAAGATACCTGTTAGATATGCAATTTTTTAGAATCCTATTGTTATTGTTCATGTTTTCTTCATTAGGTCAGAGTTGGGCTCACTGGAACCATTTTACAGAACAATATTGAGGAGCTCTGGTGTGTTATGGACTGGTAGGTTCACTTGAGTTTTTACTGTACATGTGTTTTACTTTAGTGTACTTTAGTGTACTATGTAATTATCACCCACATAAAATACAATGAATGCCATTTAAAAATGTCATAACAGTAGGATTTTTCTTTTCATGGGACATGCACACGTACACTATCGTTGTGTATATATTTATACATATATAGCTCTTTAAAGTTCCCCAAGGTTGATGTTAATGTATTTGAATGTTGTGATCACTTATACGAATGTTATGACTAGTTATACAGTACCTTTTAATAACATGACCCTATTTGTAT
Organism: Forbesichthys papilliferus; assembly: GCA_025399855.1. Taxonomy (NCBI): domain Eukaryota; kingdom Metazoa; phylum Chordata; class Actinopteri; order Percopsiformes; family Amblyopsidae; genus Forbesichthys; species Forbesichthys papilliferus. The sequence continues at coordinate 6,634 of JAODOY010023725.1, forward strand.
CTAATAGATGGAGAGTTGATGAGATTCAATTATAGGTGTTCATACAAAAACGACCATAATATTATGGTAAAACATAATTCTCTTCTCATGATTAGGGCCTTGCCTCGTTGCCTAGGCAGCATTGGCCACTTCAAGAACAACTTCTCAGATCCCATTGAACGTGGACAGAGACACAATGCCACCAAGCGTGCTCTAGCTACAGGCAGGAAGACTGTTAGGGCCCTGGCTAGAAAGATCTCCCCCTGGTTCCTCCGAAGGACCAAAGCCCTCATCAAGGAGCAGCTGCCAAAGAAAGACGACAGGGTAAGGTCACTCTTAGGTATGTTTGAAGTGAGCTAGGTTGCTAGGATGGGTCAAGTAACTGAATCATTGAGTGTGGAAAATAAAGAATTCAAATTTTAGCCCTCATTTTGGAGAGACCTCGTCTTGCTTCGAGTTTAGTGGGTGTTGCATTTTTTCCCCCACATGCCTTAACTTGATTGGCCCAATTGGAATGTTAAACCGTTCTCAGGTTTCATTTTTGGTGTTGATTATAATCAAGCACTGGTTGATTGTGATGTATTACCATCTACAGTGCACACTCCATCTAGAGCCATGATGAGGTGATGTGTTTTTTCCTAGGTGATGTATTGCGCTCTGACAGACTTCCAGCAGATGGTGTATCAGACCGTTCTGGACTCGGAGGATGTAACGTTACTGTTGAGGTCCTCTGAGAAATGTGGCTGTGGAAGCGGCCGCGTGCGAAGGAGCTGCTGCTACCAAGTCAGTTTACCGCTTGGCTTACCTCATTGTGCCATTTGTGTCTTGTGTCCTGTGGGGCGACACGTTGGTGTTTTATTTAAATGTCTGCAGGTTATTTCAAGCTCAGTTGTGCATTTTCCTCTGTCATAGACGAACTCTGAGGGTGTGTGCATGAATGACCTATACTTCAGTTACCTGGCCATACTGAAGAAGGTAGCAAATCACGTTTCCCTGCTGCAGTCCACCAGTGGTACCAGTGAAAAACAGGTATCAGCTTATTCTATCATAGCTCTGGGACAGCTCCTTTCCCGGCCTTAGTGGGCTGTATTTATTGCCTCATTATGGACCGGTGAGCGGAATGCACTATTTATTACTGAATGACAGCGGTGGGTGATTTTCATCGACACCACAAATGTTTTCTTCCAGAAAAAGTATGCGACTGCCATCTGTGAGAAGGTATTCCAGAAGTTTCCAGACTTTGTGCAGCGATGTAAGCACGAGGCATTTGAGGCCCTGTCAGATCCCATGTACAGTGGGAAAATGAAGGTATGTCGCTTAGCTAGCTATACCCACAACATCCTGATCAACATCAAGCAGTTTTGATCCTTCTTTGAAACGTCTTAATGATTTGAATCTCCTCCGCAGGTTCTGCAAACGCTGTTGAAACATTACATGCAGAGGCGTGATAAAGTGCTTCTTTTCTCCATCTCCACTAAGGTGAGAACCGAATGAGTAAGAATGCACATACTGTATTACTTGGCTACGTGCGCACTGCACAGGTGTGCTTGCGGAGATATATGTTGTGTTAGAGTTGGATGGGCGGCAGGGTGAGATGTGTTTTTGTAGGAAAGGTTTTGATGCTTGCCGCTGATGTAATCTAGCAGGGTTTTAGATGGTGTCAGAGTTGGAGTGGTCTCCCTCTCAGGTTTCAGGGCTCGCAACCATTTAACTCTTCATCACAGCAACTGCACGCACAAATACCCATGATGGCTGTTGAAGCAGAATACATGTTTACAGACAAAATAGTAGCAAGAGAGGCTCTCATGACATAGTCGATTAATATCCAGGGTTTGGGTGTAATACGTGAGAGCAATTACATATATTATTTTAAGATACTTGGCAGTGCTGCAAAGTCTAATGGTTGTTGTCACCTTAGACGATATCATAATATTAGCTACCTTCCCGCTGTTATGAGGTCATCGTCTCAGGCATTAAGTTTTTGGGCAATAATGCGTACAGCCTACGCTGTCTTGCATTTTGCAGCGACCACAGTTCGTTAATTAATGAGTTTTGCATGGTCCCCAGAAAGAGTATGTTGTGGATCTATGCAGTCCTAATGGACCCTTTATCACAGTAGTAGGTTAAATAAAAATAAAATGCTTTTAGTTGTTCAAATTTGTAATCATTTAATCAATATTACACCACTATATGCTTTGTTTACTCTCCGTGACAGTCAGTGAAGAATTAGTGCTAATACTGTATACAGTATCTCACAAAAGTGAGTACACCCCTCGCATATTTGCAAATATGTGAGCATATCTTTTCATGTGATATCAATGAAGAAATTACCATTTTCTGCAATGTAAAGTAGTGATTGTACAGCTTGAACAGTGTAAATTTGCTGTCCCCTCAAAATAACACAACACACAGCCATTAATGTCTAAACCGCTGGCAACAAAAGTGAGTACACCCCTAAGTGAAAATGTCCTACATAAAGATGGCCTAGGCATGTTGTCACATGAAAAGATATGCTCACTTTTTTGCAAATATGTGAGGGGTGTACTCACTTTTGTGAGATACTGTATATCTACACTAATTATGTTGCACACTTGTTATAATGAGCCACGCCTTAGATATTGGAATAGATACAGACTTTCACATACGGTAGGTGTGCCTATTATTTATCTTCCGATAACATTGTTACGGTTTGAACCTTTTAGCTCTTGGACGTGCTTGAGAGCTACTGTATGGCGGAGGGGCTGGACTACAGCAGGCTGGATGGTACCACCAAATCCAAAGACAGAGTCAGGATTGTCAAAGAGTTCAACAGCTGCCCTCACACCAACCTCTGCCTGGTTTCCACGATGTCAGTCTGCGTCTTGTAATGTGTGATTGTTCATTGTTCGCTGCGCGGCTTCTGTTAAACGCTTGCTAACGAGGCTGCGTGGTGTAATTAGTGCAGCTGTTTCTGCTCCCTGTGTTCAACCTACTGAGTCTCACTCCCACTGACTCTTTCCTGCAGGGCAGGTGGTCTCGGTCTTAACATTGTCGGGGCCAACGTAGTGGTGCTGTTCGACCCCACTTGGAACCCAGCCAATGACCTGCAGGCTATTGATAGGTGTGTTATGGACCACATCGCCTCGACGTGACCCAAGGAGCAATACAGAAACCCTATAGCCAGCCTAGCCTGTGTTCCACTGTTGTACCCTTAATGGCGGTGTCTTGTGCTGACCTTTCCCCAGGGCATATCGAATTGGCCAGTGCAGGGATGTGACGGTGCTGAGGCTAATTGCACTGGGGACAGTGGAGGAAATTATATACCTCAGACAGGTTTACAAACAGGTACTGGTATGAGAATGGATAGAAAGCAGTGGTTCTCCGCCATAAAATGTATATGCATTTCATTCAAGATAACAAAAATAGATATAATCTAATAATGAAAGTATTCAAAATAAATGTTTTTTTTCTTATTCCAGCAACTGCAGTGTTCGGTGATTGGCAGGGAGAACTCTCGTCGCTACTTTGAGGCAGTGCAGGGTGATAACGGCCACAAAGGAGAGCTGTTTGGGATCAAGAACCTCTTTCGGCTGCAGACTCACGGGACTTGCCTGACCTCCAAGATACTCCAGGTCAGAGGTCACTGACCCTTGAGTGAATGTAGAGTGATTAAAGGTAAAGTCAACTCAACTCAAAACAAAAACACTTCTTCCTTCATTGGGTGCTTCCTCAGAAGCTTCGCCCCACACATTGGAAACGCATTGCGAAGACTAGGGTATTGTTGTTGATGTTGTTGTTATTGTGTGCCCTAATATGTTTTAGCATTACGGTACTATGCTGATGGAATGAAGGGGTGTAGAGGATGGCCATCTCAATGAGTATGGATGGCTCATGCAGATGTTTCTTTTCTCACAGCGGGAGGGGCGTGTGGAGGCAGGCGTCATGACAACCGCTACACACTCCAGTGAGCAGAAGCAGGAGGAGAAGGGGAGAACTAGCGTGAGTGTGCGTGTGATGCTCTCTGGGAGCCACGGCGTTCCCACGTGAACGCGAGAGATGTCGGGTGCTTCCATCCTACCTATAGTAGGCTTGTTTCTCCTTACCGCCTTTTATGTCCTTTTCTCTTCCCTTCCCTTCTGCCCTGTCTTTTGCTTTGCCGCGTGTGAAACAGCTGGCTCTGATTACCCAGCGTCCTAATGGAGGGAACGGACCACACCGAAGCCTATCTTCTGCTCTCGGGTCTATTTATTTACACGGCGATGGCCCTTATCATCTAGCGATAGTTCCCAGCCAAGGCTCGGCACTGCCGCAGCACGTCGCCCTCTTTTATAGGCCTGCTGACCCCACAGAGACGCAGTTGAAAAACACCAGGGTGATGTGTTACAGTCTTTAACGCGCGCACATTCAACAGACACGTGCAGATTATAGGACAACCATGGGTGCAAGGACAATGTCACACACACACACACACACAGAGGCACTACAGAATTTGTGAGGAGTCATCTGGTCAGGAAGTCTCCTGATTAGAATCGCTGTCGGTGGTCGCTCCCATAAAGGCCCATTCACATGACTGAAGTAAATATTACCACCATTGCAGCGCTGCTTTGTTCGCATTACATCATGATGGATGCATGTGTCGTGTTGATGTTTTGGTATGATTTATTGTTTAGGGCATCTGTCTGCCGTTATGCAGAGACTGGCCAGATGGATTGGTCAAATAGCGAATTCATAACAAACAAAGCAACTGCAAAAGTCCCAGCTTGTTGACACAGTTTCTCTGCGTAATTGTTTTCACATCGCTCTCCCAGTCCTTTAGGCATTTCTTTCTAATGTCAAAATCTGGTAAAACGTAAAGCAAGTCTTTTGAGGGAAATGTAGTCATTGCAACAAAAACATAGAATAATGCTAACACAAATAATCTCGGCAAGAAAATCAAATAAGATTGCACATGTGAACTACTAACTGATAGTGCAGATAGATTATATTTGAACAAAAATATATATGGATTAAACCTAGTCATAGACTAAGAACTTTTTTCAAATGAGATCTTTAAAAGGCAGGGTTAGGCATTCTTGAGAACGCTGGCTACTGTCAAGCACAAATCAAAATAATATATCCCTCTGCAGCGCTGTCCCACACATTGAAATGCATTGTGATGCCAAGCGGCATTGTTGTGAGCGGTGTTCGCCGCAATGTTTACGTTCCTATTTGCGGAGCCAGCAAGGCTGTGTAGAAGTACCAGATTACACAGAACTATAAGATAGCGAAATGCGAGGAGACATTTGACAAAATGTGTATTACCTTACAATTAGCTTGCAATAGCTGTCTATACGTTTAACCTTACTTTTAGTCTTAGACTAGGTTTAATCATTTTGTGAGATACTGGCTGTAAGTGTATTGTAGTGCTCACATCGAGGTGGGTACTGTACCATTGCATTGCAGGACTCTGGAGATGCTCCTGGACACAACCCAGTGCTGAGCGATGAAGCAGCCAAGCGGCCCAGAGGAATGTCAGGGGTCTCCCGGGGTGTACTGGACTTCAGCAGTGGAAGTGAGAACGAGGCAGAGGAAGAGGTGCTGGGTGTGAGGCAGAGGAAGAAGGCCTCAGACACCAACGGGGCGGACGTTGCCGGGAGCGGCCGGCTCAGCCTGCTCCAGCAGCATGACTTCTCCAGGCTGCTTCAGGGGGCCGGGGCTGGGTCAGGGGTGCTGGACAGCTGTCGCAGTGGGGGAGAGTCTGGGGAGGACAGCAGCCTTGAGGAAGAGATCCACGGCAGTGCAGGGAGCTCTGGGAAGAAGGAGGGTACCTCCTCCTGGGTCACCAAGACCCCAAACACAACAGAGGATGAGGCAGACCAGCAGGTCCGACTGCAGAAAACATGGTCTGGTGGTTCAGACTTGGACATAGAGGTAATCACAAGAGACAAGGTGTTTTCAGAGCGCAGACCTGAACTGAAAAATGCGCATCACTTTGTGATCTCCTCCGATGAATCTGAGGAGCGGGACTTAGCAGTGAAGGCCTGCCCCAAAATCCTGCACAGGAGAGGCAAACAGAGGTCTGGTAACAGCAGGAAGGACACGTTTTTAAGGTGCCGGGGCAAAGGGTCCAGACACACTGAAGAAGAAGACATTGACACATTAACCACCTCAGATGAAGACCACACTCCTGTGAAGAGAGGGCAACCCAGAGAGCATGAAGTCATTGAAGCAAATCACACGGAGAAGAAGCCACGGGTTTCATTTACTGAGCTGAGAACATCACACTCTGACCCATCCTCCCCAGCCAAAACAATAGGAACCATTGACAAGATATTGGGTACGCTGTTCCGATTCTCAATTCTACATGTATTTCTGTGTGTATGAAAAGGCTGCGAGTCTCAGAAGACTCGACAACATTGAATGTGTTGTTGTGTTACAGGCGGATTGCAAGGAGTGGAGTATACCCACTCAAATCAGCGCGTGGTTGGCGGGAGCAAGGCAGAAGCGCGAATCAGCAGAGCTGCTTTACGAGACGTGTTTGAGCGCAAAATGTACTCTCAGCTGCCCGCCAATCATCTGCTAGGCACTCAGCAGGTAGTTTCATCGGTTTAAGGCTACTGTGTGTTCTCCACTGTGAAAGATGCGTAGACGTTGAACTATACATTTAAGAGCACATTTCAAGCAATAAATATATTGTATATCAGGTAGTGTTTCAGTGTGTGTTAACACTTATTTAATAAACTATAGGAACTTGTAGTTTCTAGTGATGTTTGTGATTGATGCAATGTACCCCGGCTGTAATCCTGACTGTTCCAGAGCCTGTCTCAGAGCCCACCTGGGAGCCCACGCCTTTGCACCTCTGCCGCCAGGCCAGACCACCTGGCCGCCACCAGACGTGTGGACCACCCGGTCACCTTCACCGCCAGCGCTGTTCACCACACCACAGTCAACACGGCAATCATCGGACGGACCCCGCAAGCCATACGCAGGTACTGAGGGAGGCAGATAGTGTGAGCAGTTACTGGTAAACAGATTTAGTTAACTGATTTAATTAACATTAGAATTCACAAAATTGCATTTACATGAACATATTGTGTTATGTAAATGTGTGTTACATTTTAGAAAACCTAGGTGGAGATTTGTCCACGTTACTGTAGTAACTGTCCTGCTGATACATAAACATAGTTTCCTCTGTACCATCAGCCAGTACAAAGACAGGGTTAGTGGCAATTCCCACAGGTCTCATGTTTTTCTGTGTATATCACTGAGCATTGGGAAGAACTACAACACTGATCAGATCTATAATACTTTCTAATAAAAAGCGTAAGCAGCGGCCAAACAATACATCATACAGTATATTACCTTATATTGTATTGTAAACCCTGTATAGTCATATCAGATGGAGATTCAAATACAATCGTAGGTAATGGGATTAAATATTATATACACACAACACAGAATGACCCACAGAATGCCATTTTTAACCGTCTGCTTAGCACTGACACACAACCAAACCTCTAGGTGTCACTATAGTGGCAAGTACACATGGAAGGAAAGTCTTATTCCACCTTTAAATCAGATGATGGATGGTGTGTGTGTGTGTGTGTGTTGGAACAAAAAGGGAAGGGGTGGTGGCGGTTGGTGTAGGAAGGAGGTGATGACATTGGAGAAAGGGGGGATGAGGGGAGGGAAGAGGTGAAGAATTCCTGGCAGTGCAGGGAAGAATGCCAGCCGTCACCACAGTCTGGGTGCTTGAGCGCCCCCGCCTGGGGCTTCAAGGACTGCTATTGTGTGTGTGTGTGTGAGACCACCTCGGATCACTCCCCCCTCCCACCTACTTCCCAGCATCACTCATAAGCAAGACAGTGCAGGAGATTTCCCCTCGTGACCACAGACCCCCCCACCCCACCTTCCCCTCCCTCCCTCTCCCAGACCCTGGCGAGAACCACCGCCCGAGGACTACCACACACGTGTGCGCACGTACTGTACTGCCGTACTGTGTGATCAAGTGTTACCTGCTCAAATACACACCTCTGTCTCTGTGCATGACTTTACTTTGCCTCTCGCATGAAACACTCCCACTTAAATGAACACACGCACACACACACACCTCTGAATACACAGTTCCCTTTCCCGAGGTAATAGTGTTGTTGCTGAGAAGCTCACGGGGGGGGGTTAAAACTCACACAAACACACACAAGATATATTCATACACCCCTCCAAAATAAATGCTGCGAAATTATTTAAATCTGTGGCAGTTTTCACTGCCATTGCTTTTATTTATTGTTTTTCCACCAAAAGCCACTAAATGCTAGCAACACCTCGTTATGCTGCTGTAGCGCTGGGGGCTTTGAAGTATTTCTGTCCCGGAGTCTGGTTAGACCCCGGACCTCAGTTTAATGGTTGTGCGGCGGGGTGCTGCGGAAAAGAGACCCCATGACTGTACAGGCGTCTGGATATTAGCCCTAATATCTGGGCAGCTATTCATATACAACCACAGCACTCTGATTGATGGTGTACTGTATATAGGCCTCCAGCTGCTGGATAATTTATGCTTCTGAAAATCCCCTTTGCGCATTTTAATAAGTAGTTTGTTCACATGTTCCAGACGTCTGTGAAAACTGTAGTTTCATAATTACATTTAAAGGTATAGTATGTAATTCTGGAGAAATCGTGTCGGTATTGAAACTCAAATCAAAACAAAAACACCTCTCCCTTCAATGCCATATATGTTGTTCTCTCCGAGGTTCCGCCTTGCCACATTGGAAAGCATTGCACAGGGTGGGATTTTGTTGTGTGGTCTGCACCACTTTGTTTTCCTTTTTACGGAGCCAGGGCTGTGTAGAAACACCAGATACATTTTTCAGCACGCACTGAAGACAGTAAAATAGCAGACCGCTGGGAGATATTTGGTGAATTTGACTAAATGTATTTTGGCTTCCAGTCGCTTACAATAACGTTTGATGAAGAACATCAGAAAGTGATTTGCCTCTTGAAAGATGAATTGATCTTTCCCAAAAGCTTCCACTTTTGACGTTTATTTGTGTGTGTGTGTGTCAATGCAGGCAACAGTTGGAGGACATGGCAGCACACTTTAAATGTCCCTCGGTTGGTCAGTTTGCCGAAGAGGTCCTGAGGAGCAGCTCAGGCCAGAGGTTGTCCCTGCTACGCCAGTATTACACCTCCCTGAACCACCCAGAACTGGCTGACACGGTCACAAGCCTGTTTCCCAAACCTGAGTCGGCCCAGACGGAGGAGCCAGCACCGGAACACAGAGCTAGAACCAAGAGAACCTCTCAGAAAGCTGTGGAGGAGAACTGGTCGCCCGACGAGAGACCCACTAAACGGTCTGTTCCACGATGCGAGAAAAAGCGCAGGACTCAAAGGAATATTCTAGGACACCCGGCTGGCATTCCACTCGCTGAACGCGAGCGTCAGAAGGAGGATGCTTGTGATGCCAGGAGACACAGAGGGACAAGGGGAGCTAGTGTTTCCACAGCCAGTGGGGGTCTTGGCTCAGACCGGACATGCAGCAGCGGTCTGGGACCCCGGGAGGCTGTTGCTCTGCTGGACCATAGAGACAGAGATAGCCCTTCTTCTGTGGACCACAGCCACGGCCCGGCCACAGCACCAGGCTCCATGGAGCAGCGGCTGAATAACACCACCAGCGAACCCCTTCCGTTTGCCCCTCCCCCTGGCTCCCTCCTCACAGATCTCATAGGGGACACCTCTATCCTGGACGACCTGTTCAGAGCCAAGCCCGGGGCGTCACCGCGGAGGAGGGCCGTGCTCCGCACGTCGAGCCCGCAGCGGATCCCAGCCTCCCCGGTCGGAGCCCCTCCCGGCGTTAATGTTGCCGCTAACGCTGACCCGGCTCCCGGGCCCAGGGCGAGCCGCAAAGACTTCTGGGACATCCTGAACGAGGGCAACGAGGAGAGCATCAACAGGCTGACGGACCCGGCGGAGGTGCAGAGGGTGTGTGTGAGCACCAGCCACATGGCCAGAACCCGAGAGGGGCGAGAGAGTGGGCCGCTCTGGAAGACAAATGACAAGTTCCTGTGGAAGAAATGAGGAAAAGGATGTGCGGAATGGAACATTATGTGCCGCGCGTGTTTCATGTGTCGAAAAGGCTTTTAATAGCACAATGCCAAATGAAGAAGGCCGCATTGAATCACATTGAATTTAATGTTTTATGTAGCCCTGAAAGTAATTGTGATTTTTGAATTTAATTAAGATTGTGGATAACTATGGGTTCCCATTTATTTTATAGTATTTTTAGTTTTTACTTAATTATTTAAGGGGTTTTTGCATTTACACCAAGTGTATACATTCATGCCTTAAACTGTTAATCCAAACGTTAAAACAGTTTGAAGAGGAAAGAAAACACAACAGTGTGATGGAGGGAAACCCAGCCTGCGGTCTCCGTTAGCCATTAGCACCATCTGATAACAGGACCATCGCACCGAGACTGTTGGTGGTCCCACGGTGAGATAACTTAAAACTTAGTAGCTCCCACCTCTCTCTCCCACTCTCCCTCTCTCCCTCCCTCTCCCTCCATCCCTCCCTGAAACACTAGCTCTGTATAGGTTCTGGGGCTGTGCTGTCTACAGATCTGCCCCGTAACCCGATCACCTGTGGCTCAGCTCAGCTATGCTTTGAGTAGGGCTGCTGTGCCATTAGTCAAATAACAACAAGCAGTTAAAGACTTGGTGGTTTCGGGGGGACCTTTCCATACATCCATCTGTCCATTATGGGTGGACGATATGTCCTTTAGATTATATTGTTTTATATCTGAATGTTCTGCCAGTAACTGTATTATTACAAAAGGCTATTCCCAAACATATGCACCAAACAAAATTAATTTTGTTCTTCTTTCATCTTTTACTGCATCACTAACTCTAGAAGACACCAGAAAGGACTTAACTCGTTTACCTCACTACCATAGGCAAAATACAATATGTACAAATTCTAGTTAATAAACGGTACATACATATAATAGCCTCTATGAATTGTCTACTATTAGCAATAAAGTCAGGCGGTTGCAGTGATAAAGTTGAACCGACATTCCGTCAACCAATATTATGTTCTATATAATGTAAACATTTAAGTAGTGTATTTGTGCACAAGCGTACCCCACCTCACAGCTGTGTTTGACCTCCTTCAGCTGTTGTACTGAGGTAAGCAGAACTCAGAAGGGGCCTGCTCTGTGTAAGAGTGTTTTGTTTAGTGGGAATGAGAAAGTGCTGATAGCTATCAATAAACAAAGACGCAATACGTGCCCCAACAGAACACGCAGCCTTGAAGCAATGAATGTTTGTAGTACTTCTGGGAGGTAGAGCTACACAATATGTCATACACTGTTCCACCTGTTCAATTCACAGAGAATAATAAGCTCATTCCATCATCTTTCTCTATTTACCCCTCCTTTGGTATCTTTTTCTACCACTTTCCATCTCACCCACACTGAAGAGTTTCAGATCTCGGTCTTGTAGTCAGTCTGTTTCAAGCGAGGTAGCATAGAGACTTAGCAATTTACTGACAAAAGATTAGACAGGCAATGACTAGCAGTGACAAGGTCAATAGAGAAGCTAGCATGCACCACTGACTAACAAATCCCACCTACACTTAACACTAACTCCAGGATTCCACCGCACACCTGAACTGAAAAGTACAGATGCACTGAGATTGATTAGGTTAGTTTGAATTGAAATTACTTGAACTTGTTTCAACGGTTTTTCACCAGAGCCTCATAATGCTCTCTTGAGGGATGGGTTAAATGCAGAGGATGAATTCCGCAACACGTATGTGTATGTGACAGTAAACGCACCTTTAGTGTGTAGTGATTAGCGTTATTAAAGGTATAGTCAGCTATTGTAAGCTAATACACTTTTTATCAAATTCAACAAATTTCTCCTCGCAATTCACTAGGTTACCGTTCTCTGTGCGTGTTGAAAAAATAATCTGATACTTCTACACATCCCTGTCTCTGTAAATAGGAACATAAACAAAGTGGCGAACACCGCTCGTATCAACAAAGCCGCAGCACTACGCTTTGCTTCACAATGGAACATTTCTACACATGAGGCGCCGCCGTGGACGACCGCGGAGTGATACTGTTGCGAATTGAGCTCGACGTTAGCAAGAATGACTGACCGTACCTCTAAGGCACTAGTATGAAGTGTAGCTGATCCAAACAGCTTGCAGGCTACTCTAAGGGTTGTGAAAATACCAACGGAAATGACCCAAGTTTCCCATTAGTGTCTTGTCTGTCCGAGAAACCTGAGCAGTCTGTTTTATATCACCCAAATGTTACAAATCTTGACTGTCAGACAGAAGGACCACCCTTCTCCTCCCTCTGGTTTATTTGCAGATGTCAGCCAGCGACACCTGGTTTGGTTTGATTAGTACAAAGCTGTGAATGACTGCTGACCTCTGGGACAACCATGTGGGCCTCTATCTCTGGTGAGAGCTGAACTGCTGCGGATGCAAGAAGATGTGTGTGTGTGTGTGTGTCCTGTGCCAATAGGTATATAGAACGTTGTTACCTGAAATACCTTGTTAAATGTAAAGGGATTCTGGAGAGTTTGTTGATATTTGAGGAAAAAAAGAAACACTTCTACCTTTAATGTCATAGGGTGCTCGCTCAGAAGCTCCATTCCCCAATTTGGATACACATTGCCATGGCTGAGATAGTGGTTCGGTCTGCACCATTTTGTTGTGTTCTTATTTATGGAGCCAGGGCTGCTGTTGCTGTTGTAGGTACTGTTGTTTACAATTGCACACAATTGACTCCACCTTTAATGACAAACGTTCTTCACAAGGAGTTATTGCATATAGTTTAACAAGTTCAGTATAGTTTATATTGCTGTAAATACAACATACTTGATATGACCATTTTACACAAGAAAATGCTGTATTGACTTATAATCAAAGCCCACATGTAAATTGTAACAACATTACTAACAAGGTTCTTGTTTAGGTTAAGTTTGTGAGAAAGCATATCTGTTTACGAGGGCTTAGAGTAAACAGTTATTTATGTAGCTAAGCCTATGGGGAATATTTAAGTGACTCAACTAGTAAACAGCCTCATTTGGGGGGTACAGAGTTCTGCTGTTGTTGCGGTAACGAGCCGAGGAGGTCCCTGAATGTGAAAACTCCCTTCATTAGGAAATTACACACCACTGGTCCCCCGTTCCTATCCAGTTACCTAGGCAACAGCTAGCAGTAATTTGGGCTAATTCATTTGCTCCTGGCCTCTTCCGTTCCCCATTGTGCCCCATCATGAAAGAGATATAACCCAGACACATCACACACACAAACTTTACTTCTAACACACAAAATATCTGTTCCCTTCTCTCAACTCAAACACTGACACAAAATTGTCGAAAGCGAGAGAAAAAGAAAAAGGCTAGTCCCCATATTGTATCTCTTAGTCTATTTCAAGCACTGCTGAGTGACTGAATATCAACGAACGGCCTGAAAGCAGACTGTCCAACAGTAAACCTGACTGAACACCTGAACATAACTAGGCTAATAGTATAGTGAGTAAATGATGGCTTTCTAGACCGTTACACCGTTATTAAAGTGTGTCGTTGCAGTTGCTTCGTGCAATGGGATTAACATTTCTTTTTTTTTTCTTTTTTCTTTTACATTGAAATATTGTTAAAGGCACTTGTCTTCCCTGACCCAATCTGTTCCAGAAGGTGAAAGAGATAGAGGGGTGGAGGGAGTCAGAACAAAAGGAATGGAACATTTTATTTTCCCGTGGGGTAAATATTGAGAGCGCAGAGACATAAACGTGCAGAAGAGAGGCATTTCTGAACCGCCTGGGCCTCTGTTGCCCTGCCAAGGGTCCATGCGTCATTCGATCCATTGTTTAGTGTAAAGGGGTCTCGGTAAGCAAGCGACGGCCTCTCGCTCCAGCTGCAGCCTCTCCACTGTTTATGTTTGTGGGGCCCGTCGCCTTGAAGCGAGGCTACACAAGCAAAGACTAGCCATATGTGACCGCTGGAGCTGTTAGCGAAGTCACTGGCCCCTGTAGCTGCCTGTACTTCTCCTTCTCGGTCCACCGCATTAGCTTTTCGCCTCTCTCCCTTTCTAACCCTTTTGCACAGCAACGTCTTCACCTCTTGCTTTTCGTTCTTCAGCTCGCTTGCTTTCGCATGCTGACAGTGCAGCATGTCTTCGGCGGTTTTCTGAAGGGTTGGAATTATCTTCTTAGGTTTCAAAGAACTTCGTGGTGGGTACAGGAGAGGTGTTAGTGGTGTTACTCCTGCGAGAAATAATTGCTTATTATACGTGTCTGCGAGAAAGGAAAAAAAAATCTCAAGAAGAAAGACTGAGAGTTAAGGTGGTAATTATGTCACAGAAATATGTTGGCTAATGTAAATAGTAAAATATTTATCCTGGTGTGTCATACTAACAAGCACATCACATTCTAGAATTGGAAAATGTTTGGAGAGGAAACCACTGAATGAAAATATGGCATCTGAAAATGTAAAGTATATGCAATGGGAAGCTTTATTGCCTCGCTATAACTCACAGCCAAACATTTAACAGCATTGTATGGCACATGGAAATGTCTTGAAGCAATAAACATCATATTTTTTGGAAACACTGAGGTGAATGAGTTTGAGTTTCAGTGCTAAACCCAAACTCCATGGGTCAGTCTTTGCGAATTAGTTTGGGTCTGGCTCAGCGTGTCTAGTAGTAGTCCTGACCTGGGCTCCTGGGTGGGCCGTGTGCTTGTGTTAGACCATCCCTGGACCCTCTGTTTACTGAAATAACAAGGAGCCATAGTCCCTGGGAGGAGTAAGGGGTGGTGGAACAGCATCCTTAAAGATAGCACCTCTCTCTTGTTGCTTTCTGCTCAAACACAATCGCACACTGCAAACATTGTAGAAAGACTGACCACCCACACTGTCACCACAGAGGCCAATTATGAGAAATAGACCTAAGCTACATTTACTAAGGTAACACTCTATGGATGCTCTGTTGAGCATTATAGGTGTTGAAACACCTAGCATGGGTTTAAATGTAATGTAAATGTAAAATAATATGAAGTAAGATACATTATAATACAAAGTTCATGAAGCTTCAGCAGCACATAATAGGCCTACGTCTGTGAGCAGGTGGTCTACCTAATATGACTGCCTCATCAGCATAGACCAGTGGTCTTCAACGTTTTTTGGGCCAAGGACCCCATGGCTGATAGAAACATTTCACAAGGATCACATATGGCAAAAACTATTTAGATGCTGGGCCAACAATAATGTGCATTGTTGACAGATGTATATATTTACAGTATGGCACAGGTTGTATTTATGTTGATGTATATTTTTACATTTACATTTTTGAAAGAAAATATGCCTAAGTTCAAATCATTTGTAGTACCTCTGAGGACCCCCTAGGGTTCCCGGACTCCCAGTTGAAGACCTCTGCCATAGACTATTGATCTTAAATAGTACGTTGAAGACAGATAATTAAAAGGTGCTATCATATTTAAGCACTAGAAAATTGCCTAGAACCTTGAGTGAGGAAAGTCCCACCACAGTCGTAAACGTTTGATTTCAGCTCCAGGTGATTAACTGTTCAGATTGTCCTCTTGTAGTTGTAGGCAGTGAAATACAGCTACCTTAGAAATTACACTTGAACACGGAAATCCCCGTTGATCAAGGGAATATGTGGGGGGGCCATATTGCCTGCAGCCTTCACCAGCCAAGTTAGTAGACATGATTTAATGCGGACAGATAGAGCATCTTATAATTCGGACAGCATAATTGACATTGACGTTGATGTTGATGTGAAAACTTAACATAGTTTGCCCTCTAGTGGCAATAATGGCATACATCATAATATAACATTGTAAAAACAAAAGTCAGCTGCAGGGGTTGTCTGGAAGCAGATAGTCCAGATGGTTTCAAATATCTATGAGTTCTGAGCTTGCAGAACAAAAAGCCTTTCTCCATTTTACTTTTTGCTTTCTGTCTTGTCCATTACTGTCAGTTGAGTAGCCTAGCGACAGTGTGTTAGTGGTGTCTTACTGGTACTTTCAAAATGGCTGTGTCTTTCTGCTCTTTTTGGATACTGAATGTATGTAACACTACACGGTAGTGACTACAGTACTGTGTGTGTGTGTGTGTGTGCCAGTCAAAGCATGGTGTACGAGGGTGAGCAAATAAGGTGCCAGTATCATATCCACGTAGCTCCTCTGTGAAATGTATGACTATCCTACAATGGCACAGATCATACAGACACGATGACGCTGCTGTTTCTTTAAAACCATGCATCACAGCCTGAGGAATCACAATAGAGCTGAACATATGCCCTCCCTGCACACAATTTATAGTGCAATTATACAGTATTATGTATAATCTCAGAGTACATATTACACAGCGTACCGGTAATCATAAAATAGTTATACATATTATTTGTCCTATAGGCCTACACATCTGGTATAATTTAAATAACCATATCTGGTAGCATACATGAGGTTTATATAATATAAATATATACAGATATACAATACAGTGTTTTGTTTATCTTGATATCAACAAAGGTGAAATCAATGTAGAAATTAGGGAGCTAAAAAAAAAACAGAAAAAGCAAGTTTCAACACTAACTTCTACTGGTCAACAGGTGTCCCAGCAGATTTTCATACTGTATCTTCCGGGCTGAATCTTGTGCAGTGCAGCTAGGTGTTTACAATGAGTGATACAAAGACCATACTGTACATGTGAAATGTGTCATTTTATTTACATATAAGGTATACTGTACATATACTAAGTCTGTATGATGTTGTGTGTAATAGCATGGATTCTATAAAACGGAAGACCAAAGTGGTTTAATGTTTATTGCTGTCCGGTGACAACATGTTGTCCAACTCTCTTCTTCACATAGTCTTTTAAACCAATCTGCATGGCCTCAGAGTGGAGGATCTGAGGAGGAATGCACTCCAGAATCCATCGCTACGCACGCACGCACGCACACACACACACACACACACACACACACACACACATTTATTGTGAAGAAATGCCATAACACCTGCCACATGAAGACAGAATGGAATTTGTAAACATTTAAGTTAGTAAATCCATTCTGCATCAATAATTCTGGACTATCCCTTTAACTGGCATTGGTTGCCGACTGTGGTCTTGGTTACCAAGACTGTATGGCAGATGCTCCCGTTGGTCGTGTCTCCAGCTGTGAGATACTGAGTGGAGGTTCTGACAAAGTCGTCTGCTGTCAGAGTCACCATGTTGGTCTTTTGGTGTCCTGTCATTGGAGTGGACACCCCGAACGGAGCCACTGTCTAGAAAGAGCAAGGGAATATACATATGGCACTGAGCACATTATTTAGCCTGTGCTCTCATCTATCTATCTATCTATCTATCTATCTATCTATCTATCTATCTATCTATCTATCTATCTTATCTATCTATCTATCTATCTATCTATCTATCTATCTATCTATCTATCTATC
>JAODOY010023736.1:0-24054 GCA_025399855.1 Forbesichthys papilliferus
AACATGCTTGCCTTTCACACCTAGTGAGCCAATAGGATAGCAGTCATAGGGCAATCAGGATGCCAGGCTGCTGACACAGGCATTTAATGTCCTGCAAGACTGTAGGTAATTATAGAATGACAAGAGAAGGGGGGATTAATTAATTTATAGTTCAGAGTCTGACAAGGGCTGATAAGGTGAAGATTGGCACACAGAAAGGTAGTTGTGTTAATTAAGATGCAAGTATAGCTCTTATGTTGCATGTCAGGGAATAGGGACTTGGAGACCTTATCAAACTTAGGCTAGCGCTAATGGCTTTTTAAAAGATATTGCAAGTCAAGCAAGAGAGATTACATTCTTTAACTCATTACTACAGAGTGCTTCTCTGTTATGGTAATGCGTGGATTTATGCTGACCTCACGTCCAAGTTCAAGTATAGCATAGGCCTATACTTGAACTA
This sequence comes from Forbesichthys papilliferus, assembly GCA_025399855.1. Taxonomy (NCBI): domain Eukaryota; kingdom Metazoa; phylum Chordata; class Actinopteri; order Percopsiformes; family Amblyopsidae; genus Forbesichthys; species Forbesichthys papilliferus. The sequence continues at coordinate 440 of JAODOY010023736.1, forward strand.
CTCTCACTAAGTGCACTTGTCTTCATGGAAAATGGATAGGATTAGACCACTGTAGGTAGTTAAGTATAGGTACGTAGGTAACTTACGTACGTAAGTAAGTACATAAATCAACCAATTAGTACTACTTTTTAAAGAAATACAATTTGCATTTCATGGTAGGAAGGAATACATTCTGAGAAAGGTACAGTGTAGGCCAATTTTACCCTGAGTCACCGTATGTGATGTTTTACGCCACTAGATGGCAGCGCTGTCCCAGTAGTAAACTGTCTTTCGCCAGTGTGCGATCATATTGGATGTGTTTACAGTGAATACAGCTACACCTGAAATAGCTAACAACACACAACCCTTTGCCAACAGAGGCATATGAATTAACGAGCCTTAATAGCTCTCTGGGCCATAAGCACCACGGCTGTTATATTAGTGACAGCGTAATACATGGTACACATACAGTAATTTGGAAAAGAAATTTAACTCAGGAGAAAAACATGATATTCATATATTGTGCCACCATCAGCAGTTTATGTACCATTACCTGTGAGTTGAACCGTTAAACCCCGAATGGAACCTCAGTGGATGGAAGGCCTGAGGTCGTAAGTTTAATGAAACCACACAGGCAGAAATGTAGATTTCTGACCAGCTAGGGGCTCGGGTCCCCACTCTAATCCAAGCGCTATTAACACAACCCTGTTGTGCACACAATAGTGTGTGGTGTGGATTTAGATGAAGGCACTCTCCTCTATTTAATGACCCCACCTTCCCCTGGGTTCCCATAACTTATAGATTGCATATAGACTGTGTTGACCCAACTGTAAATATAGTCCTTCCCACTAATGCAGTAGTTATTATCAAGGGTGCCAGGAAGAATATTTTCTCTGACATATTGAGACCTAAGATTCGCGTGTAGGAGGGATAATAGTGTTTTGATGTAGGTTTGTAATAGCTATAAATTTGATCTATTGTAAGGTCTCCATGGTAATGACGGTAATAACTAGATGGAGGTTTCAAATACGAGTCAGTCAAATATTCCCCTAGTAATAAAAATGTAACTTTATGAGTTGTCATTCACTCTGAGCTCTTTTTGAGCACACTGGAATAATGATGTCATGTGTCCTCATTCACTTATTGTCTCCGTCACGCCAAGGTCGAGACAAAAGGTGCTCAGCCCAGCAGAATCATCTCTGCCTGCTGTCTTTCTTACTGGATTATACAGACACTCAGAAGCCAGGCACTAGTACACTTAATTAGGACCAAGCATTGACCCTGCTGTTGTAAAGACATTCTCAAGGCTCCAGGGGTTTTTGTTCACCTGTGTGAATTGCTCTCTAACAAGACAGTATAGCTGCGTACTGAGCAGAAGTGTATAGTCATAGTTTTTCTTACTTGAGTTGATGCTTGCTGCCGAGCCAAAGAGTAAACAAGTACACGTGTCCACATTAAATATAAATCATTTTATAATATACAAATTGTACAGATGTCATAGACAATGTAGACATACCCAGGATAGCAAAGATACAGGATACTTTTTCGTCCTTGATAGCAAACAATGCTATGCATGTGACTAGCAGATGATCAAAGATACGCAACATTCAAGATGGCAGCCAAAGTAATGCAAACTGTAACATCAGACAAATCCTAAAAATACATTTTCCAGGGGCCACAAGGCCAAACTAAAGTGACGACGTAAAAAAACAATACTGTGTCCTATAGTGTATCTGTCATTTCTACTGTCATTTCACAACATAGTAGCACACAGGAAATTAACCATTATGTTTGGCACAGCATTACATGAACGATTGCACCAGCGTCACTAGCGAGGCTCAGACACAATTATGCAATAAGACAGTAACTGTATATTACTTGTTTGTACAGGAAAGAATAGAGCGCTGCAGATGTACATCTGGTCAAAGGTCTTCCACTTTTCATGGAAGGCTAAGTTAACATGGTTCAGCATCACAACTGATTAAGTCTCAGATCCCAACTCATGTTTCTCTAATGCAATGTTTTTTTCTGTTACTGTGGAAAAATATTAAAGTAGAATGCTCTCAAACTAATCAGCTTTTTATCAAGTTATGATGTTGGCCTGAATGGCCTGATCATAATGCTGTATACAGACCCTTTTCTTTTTTGACCTTAGCAGTAATTAAGGTTACGGTTATCCATGATACTGTAGATGCCAAACCGGTCCCGAATGAGATCACCACACTTTGACTATTAAACAATTTACAAAAATCTTGTCCGATTGATAAATGTAAATGATCCACACAGTGGTTTTACAGAATATTATGAAAACATCAAATGAAAATAAAATAAAATAAAATATAACAGAAAATAACAACAACAAAATAATTCAAATAATAATCAATGTATCTCTTGTTGAAAGACCAAATATAACATGTTTATTCATAAAAAGATCATTATTGTGACTCAAACTTTGAAGTAATTCATGGAATATATTCAAGCTAACTTGGTCAATGTTCAGTGGGGAAAACTATATTCATAATAATCTATTAGCTGTCCAAATTGGCTATTTGATATTCCATTCATAATTCATATATATATATATAAAAAAACATCATCAAATATCTACCCAAGCCAATAAATGCTTATAACAGCTCAAGTAGTCTAAAGCAAAAAGCAGGTGAGGAAGTAAAATTAAAAATCAATAAAATACCACAGAGAATATTATGACATGAGCTCATATCTTGTCAATATCAGAGGTGTTGTTCACCATGTGCTCTTACAAACTCTTAGTGCCCAGCGGTAAAACAATCCATTATGGTTCATATATGACCCTTGACCTTGACTGCCATTAGCAATGACTTCACTCCCACAGGTTTCAGCTCCATCACATTGGAGGGCGGAAGTACACGCCGCCCAGAGTGGAGGATTTAACACATGGCAACCCCTCTGTTAAAAAAACCCTATGGTTTAGCAAGCATTAGCATTAGCATGAATTGATAGGCGCTAAAGCATGATAGCCTCAATTCATAATCACACATCAACTTCAAAACATATTTCCACAATGAAATAATAATAAAAAACTTCAGTCAAATCATACAGTATTACCTTCATTTACACGCTCTTCAAATCTAAAAAAGGTCCTCTCTACTACAAGTATATGTTAATCCGCTAATCATTTCCATAAGAGTAAGAATACCTATACAGACTGATAAAAATTATTGTTTGTTAAAAATAAAAAAACAACCGTATAACACTTACCATTGTGCCTCTCTTTCTATTGGCAAATTTTGGGCAATTTATGTTATAGTAATAAGGCTAAATCGGTCACAGTTGGAGATTATACACAAAACGTCCTCTAACGATCCTCCTCTGGAGAAATCCTGGAACTTGTTTAAGTGGACACACCTACAGCAAATGTGTGTCCACAATAACTCTCGAACCCTTGAAATCAGTGCTACAAATATGTTTTGGTTTCAAACTCCATACTCCCCTGCCTAGACGTACACTGTCATCTAACACTATTATCTACCCTTTACTTTCATTTACAGCCATCTGCACTTTCATACCATGACACATGACCACATGTAAACATTGCCCTGGGGTACACGTTTGGGGTTCTGGTGGCATATACAACACAATTAAGGAGTGGATCGTGTTCCATCTGTATGAAAACTAACACTTTCATCAAAATCAAAATCAAAATCACTACAAAAAGATACAATTTGGCAAAACCTTATGTAATTAACAACTGATACAAATTATGACAAAGTATCTTAAAGAACCATGGTCTATCTAAAGTTCAACAAGATACTCTTAACATTCTCTAAGCTTCTCAAACTAATGATATGACGTGTGTGCATATATATATATATTTGCGTATGTACTGTATGGAACAAAATGTTCAAACCAATCCCTAATCCCTACAAGTGCCTTTAATTGTGAATGTTATGTGTTTTCTGTGCTGAGGTGTTTTGTTGTCAATAGCTTCCCTCCACCCCTATTATATCATGTGACCCCTATTATAAATGTATGATTCCTGACAGACACCCCACTGACAAACTCCATTAGAGAGCTAATTGCACTCTACGGCATCAAAGTCAACCACCCCCTCCTTTTAAATAGAACGCAACATGACACCATGAAACGCCACATTGTGACTTTGTTATTGTCACAAATGACTTGTTGAAGCGATGCTTTAAGAGCTGAGCTGGAATCTAAGCGGTCATTATTTTAAATGAGCCCATTCAATTTTTATTTGATTTTACTGCCTCATATGCCACAGTCTCATGTTTTCACGTGCATAATCTCTCTCACTACATACAGTATTAAAAATGTTTCCTTGCCGTATGTTGCCTTTTAGAATTTAGGAGCATTGTTTTGTTTTAATAGTTTATTTTAATTGTTTAGTTTATATCGTGAAACACAGTTAAGATGTTTGTTTCGATATCTTAGATGTAAAGGCAGTGGGTTCGATGCACAACCTATCCAATACTGTAAATTAGTATTATTATGCGTCTGTTGCTGCATCTTTACCTGATGGAAAGCACTGTAAAATGCTATGCACTAAACAAACACTATACAAATAAACGGACTATTTTGGTCTCCGTTACCATCCTTAGTCCTAAACTGAAAGCATAACCATATTCCCATATTGGCAAGTGCTCTTGTTTGTGACCATTGATTGAAAAATATCAATAAAAGCAGTGGAAAAAATATATTCATGTGAAATTCTAAAGGTAACGTAAAGGTAAATGTGATTTCCCTCTATTAAGATGACTTCCCCATACATATCTAACAAATATGGAACATTCCGCATTCATAGCACGCTCGATTATATGGTGATTACCAAGCTCTCTGAGAAGCACAGGCTTGGAGCTATGCGTAAACACTGATCTCCTAGCATTGGATTGCCTGTCGCAACAAACGCCAACCCGTTTACCGGAGTGCTCTTCTGCTAAGACACCTTTCATGACACGATTCAACTATGGTGGATAGAACCAAAGAAGAGTAAAGGCTGGCCTCTGTTCAGTCCATCCACCCTAGACTCATTTCCTATATGTTCCCATTGATCCCAGCTGACAGTGAAAGTTCGGCTCATACCGCCAATTTTCCCAGTAACTCCAGTGTAGCTGTGAAATGAAATCGTTCTGCTGCTACACACAGTGGCAGATCGTAAGCTTTATATATTGAGAGGTTCAAAGAATATGATTGGACGAGGTGGAAGGGAAAGGGATTCAGCCTTCATACCTCGGGATCAAAGATGACATTGCTTTCCAGGGTTGGACATGTCCTCCAGATAGGGAATTTCAGAGGTAGGATGGGGACCAGCTTCGGTTCGCTGCCATCGGCTACTCCTGACCATGCTTGAGGCTGGGATGTGTTTGCGTGGCCTGTACGTCGACGGCGTTTTTCTTCAGGTTTTGCATGCTTGGCGGATCTTGTTTGGTGATGCCACTGTCATTCTTCTCGTCATCCTTCTCTTCCTCCTCCGCAAACCCATTTTCAACCACGGCTGCGATTCCCTCTTTGGCGTTTCTGTCCTCTTCTACAGCCGCAAAACTTTCTGCCACTTTCTCAAACTCTCCATTTGCTGAGGGCTCTCTGCTCTCCCGAGGGCTCTCTTCCATTTCTCCCTTTTCTCTGTCGTATTCTTGCTTCGCTCTGCGCTCTTCCTCCTCTGCGCCTCGATCTGTTTTGACGGTGCTCTCTAATCCCATTTCTGTGGCATTCTCTGTCTTGCCATCGCGTTCGTGCTTGGCCTTGCCCTCTGTTGCTGCGCTGCCATCTTCGCAGCCCGGCCCCATCTCTGTTATCCCAGCTTTTTCATCTGTAGGCAGGGCCTCCTCCCTCACAGCTCCCTCTCTGTCATGGTGAATCTTGGGATCCTCTAGATCGCCTGTCGTCTTGCTTTTCTTTTTCTTGCTCTTTGTGGCGTCTTTGATGCAATTCTTGTTGGACTTGCTCCGCGTTTTGAAGCTGAGTTTCTGAAAAAAGGAAAAGTTAGAATAACATTTCTAGAATGCTCTCAGTTTGTTTTGGATACTGGTACACTGTTTTAATTAAAGCCGCATAGTAAACTCAGTAGAACTGAGTAGTTTTTATAATAAATAATATCTTTTGTATTGTAATTAATCTTCCCAGGCCCCAGTGAAATAGTATTTGGAGATATTTCTCTAAGCTAAGTATTACGTTCTGCCATTGCCACCACAAGTATATGGATCAGGATAAACTCATCCTTTTCAACTTCAATACTGAATCTGAGAGGGTAAAAAATGCTCTTGAAAAGCAAGATAATTGAAATGGCCATCACTGATGCTGGGGGAGAATATTAGGTAATTTACAGGGTGTACCTCAAGGCCTGGCGCTTCTGAAAAAACAAATAAAAAAATGTTTCAAGCAATATTTCCTCGCTTTTCAGTGGGAAAATAGTTTAATATGAGATAAAAAGCAAAAAGATGGGAGGTAAAATCTCATGAGTGCAGCTTGTCATTAACACTGGGAAGCCATTTGATTTGTTGCTTTGATGCCGGATTAAATTGGACTCACATAATGGGGTAAACATGGTTTCACTCCATTGCAGGTGAAGGTTACATTTCAAGGTTATCGCCACCATACATGCATGGGGTTGCAGAGAAAGCATTCTCACCTGTACTTTCACAATTCCACACGTCATTTGTACACAGCCCCAGAATTCCTCATAACTGAAGAGGGTTCACACACTGCAGATTTATCTTTAAACAAACACAGCTGGACATATGTCAAGAGACACTGAGAAGCATCTGAGTTCATGTACCTTAGATTCCCTCCTCTTTCTGGCCAGGACAGGCCTCTGCAGAAAAACAATCTGTTTGGTGGACAGACTTCCATCACTGGAAGATCAGAAAAATAAAGGAATGGAAAGAAAGAGAAATTAGAAAATGAACTGAAAACAGGAATAAAAACACGATAGATAATTGTTATTTCATGCACATCTTATATTGTGATTAAACGTCCTAGTTATGAATGTATTTAAAAATACATGAGAAACAAGCAAGAATGAGCGAAGGAAGCAAATTGGCTATGCTACTGAATAATAAATACTATATTAGGATGTGACATGTTTTTTAAATGAATTCAAATCAATGTTATTGTGTTGCCAAATGAACTGCTCCAAGGAGAGGGTGAGATAAAACATTCCCGGTTCATTTTATTTAAATAGCACCAAGGGAAGGAACAACGGATTTCACAGTCACCAGATATGAAATATTATGGGGTGGAAAATGACCCAATGAGATAATAGCCACAGAGTTCTCCAACCTGTTAACTGCCATCAACTATTATTATCCTACTCACGCTCAAGCTGCACAGACGACAAGCACACGTGCTCAAGGGTTCAAACGCCACGAGGATAACTAAAATGTGTCTATTTTATAGTTAGTGTGTGTGTGCGCGCGCATGTTCCTGCGTCCAGTATGAGCGCACGCACGGATGCGGTGGGAAATGCTCCGCCCTCCTCGAGTCTAGAAGAAGCCTTGGTCCCACGTGTGTGTCACATTCCCGTGTTCTGAACCGGTTAAGCCGCAAGACAAGGCAACGCGGGCTGATGTTTTAACCGGTGCCAGGAACGCCAAGGCAGCTCTCAAGCGGCCTTCTGTCTCTCATGGTCGCTCGTCCTCCTTCTGCTCTTCTCGTCTTCGTCATGCTTCTCATCTTCGTCATGCAAACCCTTCAGCTGCCAAGCGTGCGCCAGTTTGACTACTTATCATATTGTTTGGGCCACTCTCATCCACTCTCTCTCTCTCTCTCTCTCTCTCTCTCTCTCTCTCTCTCTCTCTCTCTCTCTTTCGCTCTCCCTGTCTCTATCTCTCTCTCTTTATAACTCTCTCTCCCCCTCTCTCGCTCTCTCTCCCTCTCTCTCTCACTCTCTCTATAACTCCCTCTCTCTCTCTCTCTCTCTCTCTCTCTCTCTATAACTCTCTTTCACTCTCTCTCTCTCTTTCTCTCTCTCTCTCTCTCTCTCTCTCTGTCTCTTGCTCTCGCTCTCTCATCATTATATCTCATAGACAAGACATATGCTCTCCTTTGGCTGCACCAGAAGCATATTTAACAATATTATATAATATATAATATATAATATTATATATCTCTCTCTTTCTCCCACTCACACACACACACACACACACAAACACACGCACACACGAGCATACGCACACGCACGCACGCGCACACACACACACACACACATTAAGTTAAGCATTACACTCAACTTGAAAAATGACAGCTAAGTATATGACTGCAGCACATCACTAAAGCCCTGATACAAATCTTCCCTCTATCAACATCACATGCATTTACTAAATGAACCATCCAAAACCCACTGTGCCTTACATTTTCCACTGCCTCTATCTCCTCAGCGTTTATCCATAAGCTATTTTCTGGGCTGTCAGAATTCTGGACAACTTCCTGGCCAATCAAAAGTGAAGACTAACCTGGGTTCTCAGCAAAAGCCCCAGCCCATTAAGCTGGAAAGTGCTGGGTGGCTTAGAAAATTACAGGCCTTTACTGAACCTATGCTGACTGTCAGTGTGAGGTTCACTATTATAATGCTTTGACAAAAGGCTGTTGCTTGTGTCTATTTTTGGATAAGTGCACCTGTTGAAATGTTACCATGCGAGGAAAAGCCTTGCTACGTGCCGTGTTGCTCATGCAAATTACCTCTTAATTCCCACTGTACTTACTGCATAAGTGGTGTATTCTAAAAAACATGTACATTACTGTAAGTTAGAAAAAGATAACTTACATTTTGACCTGCTGTTTGGACCCTGGACCATGACCCATTACCAGACATTGCTTTTTAGAGATTATTACTGTATGGCGGAGATCTTCAGAACTTCCAATGCAATTGTTGATTTAATTATTATAATTGGATTTTGGTCAGACTTTGTTCCAAATTAATTCCTGGCTTTAAAAAAGATGTGAAATTAGGTCCAGGTCATATTAGAATGATCATGTTGTATATACTGGATATATAGTTTATGTGGAAACTAGGCCCTTGTAGTAGAATAATGGTGTCAGAGATATAATTAACGCACATTAATTAATTGCAACATGCAGGCATGCATGTTCAGAGAGACAACTACATGAATTAATGTCACAGAGAGAAGCAAAGAGCGTCCCAGTTAGCATTCATTTTAGATTCTCTTGAGATCAATGACACTTACCCGACCCCCTTCAAATTAAGAGCATCGAGAAGAAATGTTCATTTGCAAATTCATCATTTAAAATAAATGGGGTTGGGGAGAAGTATATCGCCACAAAAACAAGCATAATGACTATGGACAATCTAAAATATATCATCAACCATTATATTAGCTCGCTAAATGTTGTTGAGGCAGGAAGAGCAATGAGCTCCGTCTTGCGCTATGTAGGCCGACTCTGATTAATTAGCCATGTTGTAGTGTTGTGTTGTGGCATTTTGAAAGTGAGAGAGGGAAGGTGGAGAAAATATGAGGAATGAAAATAGAGAGGTAATTAATCAGCTATGCTCTGAAACGGTCACAAACATGACCAGTAGCAGCAGTAAGGGCATAACAAACATTTCCACTGCCATGGTCAGCACATTCATTTGAAAACACAACAAAATGTTAACATTTAACAAACAAGTTTTCAATGGCATTTCCCTTAGAGTACTTGTTGCATTTACAGCTTTATTTGTCTACTTCACAAAGCAGCAACCTTCATATTTCATGTTGATAAATCATTTTAAATACTACATAAGGTACATGTTTCATTTGTGGGTCTTCTATGGGCAATATATTAAAACATTATGATATATACGGTAGACATATAGCCTTTTAGTGGAACACTGTATATAACTGCTGCTGGAGTAATAAACTATGACGTGTAATATAAGACCGAGACCTACAGTATAATAAACATGAACTATAATTGGTTTAAAAGGTCACCCTTTAATATTAGTTAACTAACTAAATTATAACCAATCACCAATCTCAGAGAAAAAGGTGAGAAGCTTCATGCCACCACCCTTAAATGAGCTTTTCTTATATAATAATTTTCTTACATTAATACATGTATGGTGAGTGACTAACATTTCACCACCGGAGGCTCTGGTCGCGTGCCAAACATTTCACTATTTGACTTGTTATGGGCTGGTGTGTGTGTGACTGAAACATGGTAGGGGTTTGACCATGAGAGAATGTACACTCTCATTGACGTACTGCATGATGACTCATCCTAGGCTTAACCCAGAAACGATTAATTTCCTCTGAAGTGATTTTCACTGACATACTGTACACTGGTTTCTCCTGAACTAGATAAACTGGCCCAGATACAAACAGGTTTCTGCTTACTCGAATGCTGCAGTTAACTTTATTTTACAAAACAAGGCAAAGAGCAAAAACGTCGTTTAGAAGTTTTACATTTTTTATAAATAAAGGTAAAGATCTCTGGCTTTTCCATCTTTAAACAAATGGTTGTTAGGCATCTGGCACCTTCTGTATAAACATAAAAAATATGATCGACTGAAGAAGAGAAACAAAATGCAATGAATATTCAAGGACTTTGGTGTGTAACAGGAGTAAAGTAACCTGCCATTTATCCCACAGGGATAGACTTTAGTGGTACATCACTACAATCACTACAGTTAGATCCATTGATGTGAGATGTGTGGGCTGATACCTATTTGTCTTGATCACTGGTGTAGGCAGCACACAAGTCAGTCTCCATCCATACGAGGCCAGGGATTGCAGCAATGGCACATAGTCTGCCTTCACCTGCAAACCCTGTGGACACAGCAACACTAGTTACCATTTTACGGAAGGAACGCCATTCATCTGCCGCTTGATACTGACTTAGCGGTTCTAAACATGACTACTGCCTGTTGAGTGTTCATAGTGGTATGCAGCCCCACGTCTATCTATGCAGTCTTCTCTTACTATATTTACTACAGAACAATTGATGCATACGCTATATTAAAGTGTGTTTGTATGACTTTCTGACACTAGATGTCATACTAGACCAACCCACATCTTAGAGCAACACAGATGCTTTGTGAGCTAGACACACACACACACACGCACACACACACACACTCGGCTATGAAAACAAAGAACTGAGTATCTCCTATCACAACACACAGAGATTTTATTCCATTCACAGATAGATTGTAATCCTATAAATCCATTATATTTTGACAGAAAATAGTTGTTTGCTGCTATATTAATGTTTTACATATCACATAGAGCACATTTAAAAGAGAGGGGGTGTTATACAAAACAGGCTTTTGGCATTGATCTTGCTGTTTGAGATGCTATTTAAATTATGGGAAATCATAAATCATGAATTTGGCACTGCTTGCTTTTTAGGCCAGCTCTTCTATGAGAAACAATGTCAACAGTAAAACAAGCCAGAATCTGTCTTACTTTCTATGTCACAACTGGGACCAAATAATCAACTTATAATTTGCATCAGCCCATCTACATTTGCCTTCTTTGCAATACCCCCTCCCATCTATTCCAAAACTTCAAACAAGGTTGCAGTTTTCAAATGGGCCAATCTGCTCGTCTCATATCGTCTCATATGAATGAATGACCTAATTGAATTTATTTGTATTCCAAGAGCCCTAGAATATAAGTTAATAAATATATATATATTTTAAAACAACATCACAGGCACTTTTTTGAACATCATATAATCAAAATAAAATGCTAAAGAGAAAGCAGAAGGAATCTAAAACAGTTCTTGAACACTGGCACTTACATAACTATCCCCAAGAGTGACTATAGATACAGCTAAGGCTTGTTATAAGTAACCGCTGTCAGCATCACTAAAGTGCCACAATCATAGTAAATTAGGATGTCTCTATGATGTTTTCTTCCATATTCGTACAGTCATAATTTACATAAGTTTACTTTCATAAGAATACATTATCAGCTGAAAGATGTTTTCATTAGCTAATATAGCAATTACTTTCATTGTCACTAATTATTTTAATATTATTGATTATACTTAAGTAGCGACTATTATGTGCATCTGTGCAATAGCTTGTTGTCTGGAACTATTTCTCGTTATACAAAAACATGAAATAATTCAGAATTGTGCCATATTTTTAATAAAGCATAATTCACACAGTAATTTTAGATTGAAACTATGTTCATTTTCATTCTAAATACTGTAGTTTTAGTCTAATTTAGTCGACGAAAATAGAAAAGCGTTTTCATCAACGAAAAGTCATTACATTGTAGTCAACTTTTAGTCAAAAGGTTTTCTCTCTTTAAACAAATGCAAAAGTCTAATAAAGGTATGCAGGTCAAGCTATAACCCTTTATTCAGCATGGTAGGACAATCTGACAAGTTATTTTGTCCCTTCAAATTCATTCATTCATTTGAACCTGGAAGGCAACTAAGGTAAGAAGGAATCCAGATTAGTGTTGTAGGCTATTTGTTCACTTTTTAAGACCAGCATGCACATGGAATCGATCTGTTTTTCTGTCAATCTGTACTACCTTGTCAGATATTCCTATGGCAGAGGAAAAATTATAGTTATCTGTCGATCTGTCACTGCAGTAATGTGAACGCGATCGTGACAAGACCGTCTCACCTGCCAATTTATGTGTGCAGGTATGGTTGATCATACGATCTCGCCTGGCTTTAACACTGTGTGTGCACAGCTCAAATGTAGTCTTAGTTTTTATTATCAGTGATCTATTTTCGTCTCGTTAACATCTCGTTTTAGTGATGGAAAAAGGGTCGTTGATGAAAATATGTTGAAAATTCTTTGTCAATGAAATTAACACTGCTTCAGAGTTAGATTGACAGGTAATCTGACCGGAATGTTGCTAGGCGCCGCAATTGTGTTGGATAAACAAAAGGAAAACTATAAACTATGCTATGGATTTGGATATTAGCAAAATCACAGGACAGCCAAGCATATTTGTTATAAGGGAATAATAATATTATTACTATATTGTATAATTTTGTGTAATGTGTCAATTATTTGTAAGTAAGTAAGTAAAATGTATTTATATAGCACATTTCACAGATAAAAATCACAAAGTGCTTCCAACTGTCGAATAAAATACAACAATAGTAAATACATGACAGCACATGATACAAATAAATAACCAAACAAAAGCAAATAAACAGAAATACACGTCGGACTGGCCTCACCACCCTACAGTCTGACTAAAATCCTCTTTAAATAAAATAGTTTTCAGTTGTGTTTAACTCTTTCATTTGTCTATCATAACTGGAAGAATACAGTAGTAGTCTAATAGTTTATACCATGGTAGTCAACTGTAGGCCTACTCTTCCCTATAAAGGCCAAATACCTTAACTCGCCAGAAATTACTTTTAAGTTTTTTTATTGCCCAGCCAAAGAAATTGTAGGTAGAATATTGGAAATGTGGCAAATCAGATTTTTCGGAAATTCAGTTATTTATTTACATAAAATCTTGAGCTCAAACATGACCCATAATTGGAAGTTAATGTACTCTGCCTTTTCAATGTCTACCAATATAAGGGTCATACCAAGGCAAAATGCATTAACTTCCATTAACTGTATAACTTCCATTTGATCACTCACGTGATCATGACACAATTAGGCATAATATAATATACATAAACCAATATAACATCAGGTTAAAGAGAAATTACTTCATGTGTATTTGAATGTCACAAAGGTGCATTGGCCTATTAACTCATCAGTAGGACATATTTGACCACATTTAGGCCTATTTAATTGAAACAATTAAAAATAAATGATATTCCTTTTAAATTATGCTAAACAAATTAAAGTTGTTGTTGATTACGCTTTCTAAAAGTGAATTAAAGCCGCATTGTAAATTAACATAGAAAATATACAGCCCTAGTCAAGTCAATTTTATTTATATAGCCCTTAATCACATTGCAGTCTCAAAGGGCTTTACAGCCTACATTTCACATGGAAACACACAACACCCCCTTAACCTGCTCCTCCCCTGGGCATTATGCAATAATGCAGATTCACCTGGGCTTCACAATGTCAGCTCATTATCTCTCAGTAAATTGTATCCTACCTATGAATGTATGTATCCGTCATATAGCCTACTGTAGCCTATAGAAAAATAGGCCTACACTATTGATGAATGCAGTATACTCATGAATGACTCATGGATTTAATCGTGTTGAAAATTTGGATTACGTTCTCAAATTAGGCGATAAAATAAAGCTAACACTAACACTAGCTTGTGCTAGCTAATGTTACCTAGCAAGTACTTTTAGTAGCTTGTCTAATATACACTAATACAGTCATAACAGCAGCGCAGTAGACAGTAACTTCACTTCAATGCCCAGAAAACAAAGACATGTTCACCCCTCTGCCATTTACTGCCTGAATCGTTTCACTTCACCTTTATTCTGATAGGCTTCGGGCGATATTTCTCATTAACTAAAAATAAAACAATCTAAAATAAAAGCGACCATTTGGTTAACTGGCTAACTCGCTTCTGGCGAATGGTCCATTACAAAACTACACATTTACATGTACAGTGTCCCCCCAAACTCACACACACCAACAGAAACATTGCTCCCTATACTGTATTACATTAATGAAATAGATTTTATATTCATTAATTAATTTAAATATTTCTTTAAAAGTAACAGTCGATTGTAGCAATAGTGAATCAATAGCAAAGTTAATGGTAGTAAGCGATGCTAGAGAAGATTGTTGATATTTGGCCTCAACATCCAAATACACCTCTCCCTACAGTGATACAGCTCAGCCACCACATTGAACTTTGGCTTACAGTAAATACTTTTGTGTGGTGTGGTCCACTTTGTTTGTTTTCCTATTTACAGAGCCAGGGCTTTGGAAATTAACTTCTGAAAGGTTAATGCGTGTTTTACATGCCCTAAAGTAAAAAAACCCTGTGAAAAATTCATATTATGTCACAAGGGGGAGTCTTCTCTGCTGTGTGGCTGCTAGCAAGCACATTGTGCAATAGGTGGTAACGTTAATAAGTTGTTGTGAGACTGTCATTTCTGCTAGTTTCATCATGGTAAATAATGTTAGTGCAACTTGTCAGGACATAAAGCTCACTTTGTAACTATAGCTTTAGTGTTTCAATGTGTTTTGTGCAGGTGAAGAGACGAGACTTCAACACCGAGGATTATGTTTCTGGAGATATGAACGTTTTTGAAAAGGGCCAATGCAAGGTATACACATTATGTCTGTGATGTAATTGGTTAATAAAGTTTTGCCAACCAATTTTGTTATTGGCCTGGCCTACTGCATACATCCTGATATGTTAGCAAACTTTACACTACTACAACGTTCCCTGTCATTAGCCGTCAACAGCTACTCACCACGACACATTCCAGTTCTCCTCACAACATACATATATTTCTTGTTGATAGCTGTTTTACATTTTTGTACAAAACTACTGTTATGAATCCATATTATTCTTATACTTGACCTAGCTTGGCTGCACGTTGTGTTTTATAAGACGGTTATACACTTTATTACAGCTGTAAGCTATTGTAGTGAATTTATAGACTTTGAGAAATGTATTTAAAAAGATACGTTTAGCTAATTTTCCTACACATTAATTAAATATGACTGTTAACCTCTATGTTGCTCTATAGGTTATTGTTCAACTGCAAAAGAGCATCATGGCCTTCAGAGCATGACGGCTCACAGCTTAACAATTACTGTATTGTGAACACATTCTCTAATTAACTATGACACTGAATGCTGACATGCACCCAAGGTAATTAAACTCCACTCATATGTAATGCAATGCAATGCATAATAATGAAACATATGGGGGTGGCCTACTGAACAGTGTATAAACTATACAGTATATGCTTTACCATTTGCATTTTGTTTTAATGAACAGTTGTGTTTACTGATGGTCTTTGTTCTTTGTAGAATATCACCTCACCAATTCAAAAACAAAGGGACTTTTCTCCCAGAGAGATCTTAAGTGGAGTGAGAGAGAGACATATACACAGAGAGAGAGAGAGAGAGAGAGAGAAAGAGAGAGAGAGTGTACAGGGGCATCAAATGTTATCATGAACCCGAGACCCAAGCCCATTCAAATGGATAATGCAGCCCTTTTCTCTGGTCTGCATATTATTTACGAAGACACGCCATTTCTTAGCATTAGCATTTCAATAACATTGCAGCCTTCTTTTATGGCCTGACTGCATCGACAGGACTCTCTCTTACTCCTCTACTGTAGGGCCATTAGGTTTTGGGTACCACAGGCAAATTGGCACATTTGTTTTGTGGCGTTTGTGTTGGAAGCAATCCCAGCAACAGGCCCTTGTACATTCACAAACCTGCCTTGAGAGTTAATTGGGACATACTTTAGCTCTAATGGCTGCTGTTCTTTGTTGTAGGTGAAATACATTCACAGTACCATGACTCAGGTCCCCTCACTGTCTAACTTGTTATTCTGGACCACATGTTTTATAGTGTAAGAAAGGATGCCAGACTCATAACATCTGACATCTCTATTTTAGGTTGCCAACTGTGGTGCTGATGGACAAACTCTACATTTTATTATGAGAACAGAGCTACATAAAAAGGAATGGATGTGGTGGCAGGACACAGACAATGGAATTCAGCCTTGTCGGAAAAAAGCTGCGCCACGGTCATGTTGAAGTTCAAAGTGCATGCTGATTCAGTGGAAGAAAAACACTAGTGCAGATTATTGTTATCTTCAGAGCCACCCCCCAGCAAATGTCTCCACGAACAACTTATTTGAACTATGGATGCATACTAAGCTACTACTATATAATTAAGCTTTTTTGGCTTATTGGTCTATGAGTTATTATGAGTGCAATATTGCATGTAATATGAATGTACTACTGTTCTTCTTCTGCGATGTAGCTGTAGGTGTACAGTAGGTGTAGACAATTTCTTTTCCAGACATATTTTTCCTCAGTGGATGAATGGAACTGATTGTCAATCAGTTGAAATGCTGGATTGACAGTTAGTTTGATATCTTTCCATCACAGCAAAATTAACTTGTCCTTGTTTTGGATAGCGGTTAGATCAACTACCAGTTCTCATTTTGCAAGAGTATGAGAAAAGGATTTACTTGTCACAGTTGTTGAACCCAAATCCCACCCAGTACAGAGCTCACAATGGATAAAAACCCTCTCTGAAATCCCTTGTCCACCTGGCTATCAGCATCCCTGTCATGTCTACCACTTGACGGACAGTGCAAATTACTTTGTCTCTATGTGGGTCAACTCCTATTTCACCTCCGTCACAAGGGACAGTGATATCCTTGCCAACAGATATGCTTTAATGATCCTCTGATTGGACACTGTCAACGCAACGCACTCATACTGCATGTTAGCCTGTGCCATATGCAGGTCACACTGTCAGATAAACTGTAATAACATGTGTGTCTGCACTATAGCGCTGTAGTGGCCTCTCTGTTAGCTAAACGTATTTCCAAGGTTCATACTGGCATCTTGAATCGGTGATGTGAGGCCATAAGATCATTTCTGTGTATGGGATTTCCTTCCTGGAGATTGTGATCTCCTTCAACAGGGATAGACAATACATTCTGTGAATGACAACACTATCAGTGCTGGTAAGCACGGTTTTAAAGTTTTACACTTTTGCATTTGAAAGTGACATGCCATTTATTTACTTTACTTACATTTGATCATATATGTTTTAATGTATTCTTTCTAGATTTGCACTGATATATCGGCCGAACATCGGTATCAGATTATATCGGCCTGAGTGTAATTGACCTATAAGCAAATAAGATTACAATCACCAATGGCAGTGGCCTATGTTATACAGTTGTCACGTCAATGGACCTTTCGCCAGAGTTGATTGATCAATCTGACTAATTAGAAGGCCGGGATGTTGCTATGTGCCGCAGTGTGTTGGATGAACAAGAATCACTGAAAATGTCGAAAGGATGTTGTTATGGGAGATGTAGACAACAAAGACAACAGATTTCCTACCTAGACAGACTACATTTAACCCATATCAGCAGATCTTTCAATTACCTAAAGCCATGCGGAAAAACCAAAATACCGGTATGTATTTGGATGTAAAATCACAGGACAGACAGCCAAACACACGTGTTAAATCCATTTTAAATTTGTAAGAGTTGTCGATCGTACCTGGAATAATGTAGTAGCCTGTCTACTGCAGTATCTACCTGTAGCTACTGTACTGGTACCGGTACTGTTCTCCGCTCCTGTCCGTCCAAAACAAAATAGGCATTTGCTGCCTTGATAGCTTAATTTCACCTAGGCTTCATGGTAATATTTCTGATTATTTAAAAAGCGACTACTGACGTTATCTTAACAGTAGGATTAAAGGCAGGGTTAGCCATTCTCAAGAACGCTTGCTAACTTCGAGTTTAAATCAAAACAATATACACAGCCTTAGCGAGATTAGGATGGTTTGACTGCCTCAGTTTGACTGTGCCGTATGAATCATTCTGGAGAGCTTGGAAATTTAGGTGATTCGGGCTGGTAAACCTTGTGTGTTGCAAATCAGTGTTGTAGTGTAGCTACGGGCGTTGTTTAGGTGTGACGTAGGCAACATGAAACCAACTATGATGATAAAATATACAGCAGTTTTCAGTTTTAGTAGAATACATTTGAAGAGCAAAGGCTTTTCTCAGTGGAAAATATGTTTTTACTCTTCTCCCGACTCTTCTACTGTGTGGACTGGATAACAACTGGTTCACAGTTTCGTCCAATAATATACATATATACAGTAAGTATTTTTTTGAAAGCACCTCCCCTTTTAAATAGTTTCATCGACGGCTTTCCAGATGGACGTGTCTTAACAGACACAGTATATCTGGTATGTCAGGTCACCGCAGCGCCACCTCACATGCATTGTTAAGCAAAGCGTAGTACTACGTCTATGTTGTTGTGAGCGGTGTTCATCACTTTGTTTGTGTTTCTATTTACGGAGCCATCAACATGCACAGATAACGATAAGAAAGAAATGCAAGGAAATATTTGGTGAATTTGACAAAATATGTATTATCTTACAATAGCTGGCTATACCTTTAACTATCATATACTGTCATATCACTACTGTAGTAAGCTTATTTTACTAGATAGGCGTTTAGTTGATATTTATTTATTTTATATTTATTAACTTTTTTTTTTACTGAAACTGAAATGTAGCTAAATCCTACTGTTTTCAGATTGCTCTCATTATTGTTTATGACAATGTTGGATGTATGGATGTTATCAAAGTCGTCTTTGATGTTATGGTCATCTTAGAGCCATTTGGGTCAGCTGTCTGACACAGAACTAACCCCTGGGCATGGCTAAGTCTCTTCTGGAGAAAGGTCCATTTTGCGCTGGGTATGCAAAATTGGAGAAGATCCAATAGGGAGTATACAGTACCACTCATATCAGCCACTGGTTGGACACGACTCTGGTATGGTGTAAGAGGTTAACGGCTGCCAAGGAAACATGGTTCAAATAAAGGTGAAATCAAATGTCAACTGTGTGGGAGTATTTCACCACCATTGGTATTGGGATTGGTTATCGGCCAAATTGTTATTATAAACATCAGTATAGACACAGACTTTCAGAATCGTTACATTATTAATTCTTTCATTTATTTCATCTAGAAAAACCCAAGACCACGCTGAAGAGACAGACTGAAGACTTAAGAAGATACAGTATGAATTACAATTTTTGAAATTGTTTTGTGCATTAATGGTTGTGCTGTGCTTTATATTATTGAAAAGATTATTGGTCTCTTATCTCTTCTGTGAGTTAACCTGACAATCTCATTACATTGCATTTAAAAGTCCAACGTACAATTACATAATTTAGCAGACGCTTTTACTTTACTTTTATTAAATATTGTTCATTAAATATAGTTCTTCTGTGATTAAGATATTCATTTACCAGGCAGACATGTGACCGAGAGAATCAACAGAGACACAGCTGAAAAAACATTACATATAATAGAAAAGTAAAAATAGACGCCTTGAAAACCCACCACTTGCAGACCAGCGAT
Organism: Forbesichthys papilliferus; assembly: GCA_025399855.1. Classification (NCBI taxonomy): domain Eukaryota; kingdom Metazoa; phylum Chordata; class Actinopteri; order Percopsiformes; family Amblyopsidae; genus Forbesichthys; species Forbesichthys papilliferus. The sequence continues at coordinate 20,412 of JAODOY010023736.1, forward strand.
ATATAAGACCAAGCCAAACACAGACAGTTCCTTATTGAGTGCGCCTCAAGGCTCTTCATTATCATCACAAATTCACTAAGAGAGACTAGCTGTTTCACTCGGACATCATTAAGTGTAGTCAGTCGATCTTGAGAACGTCAAATAACGCAAAGCCAAACCCTTTTAATGTGATATTTGTCAAACAGCGAAAGACATTTCCAGAGCAATTGGTACAATATCCTTATGGTTATACATGTTGAACCTGCCACATTGTCTTTGCGTTATACAGCACATATCATATGAAGAAGACAGCACAGTGTCTTGCCAGTGTTTGTGTCACATCTAATCAACAGCAATGCTGGTGTGTGTTCATGTGTATTGCAGCGGTAGCTGTGAATTATTCATTATATCACTATTTTGTCAGTCATGACTGCACTGAAGGTAAGATAAAAAGCAGACCACACGATGCACTCCTAATAGAAATGGTTCCACAGAACCATGAAGACAATAACCTCCCCTGCTGTACTGTACACGCGTAAAGAGTTTTATATTAGGAGGATCCCACTGAAAAGGTACTGTGATACTACATAGTAAGTAGTAATAAGTGTAGTAACAGCAAAGCAGTTTAATTGGACTAACGCACATTCAAATGATCATTATAATTCCCATAATGCAAAGGATGAAAAGCTACAGTAGTTGGATATTGATTCGACAAGATGTCTTCAGTTAACCAGGGTCACAGGTGGGTTTCCTTTATGTCTGAACGTATCTCCATTACATGCCATGCAATCGTGTTGCTGTATTACATAAACCTTTTGGTATTGTCCTTTTGGGATGCATACTTAACTACACATACATCTTTAATGTGGCTATAAAGAGCTCTTAAAGAATGCATGTAAGACCAACCTTAACAGAGTCTATACTAGTATAATCTCCATTATCAAATAAACAACACACCTTTATGTTAGCATTTGAAGATACTCATGCTTAATCTGGAAACAGACTGACATGAATATGCCACTAATGTACTTTAGAAAAACAGGAATTGTACAGCAGGTGGCAACAACCTATTTAAGCCAAAACTATTGGAGGTCTCAAGTAGAACACGCTTTTTATTTATTTATATATTCCTGTATAATTCAAAGATAAGAAGGAGTGCTCTCACCAAGCCCTCCTACTCTGCTCCTCTTTATTTCCCCATATGTGTAACTATACTGTAAGTGTGGTTTTTAACCAGAAGCCATGATTATTCATTTTGAATACTCTCCCATCAAGCATTTTGGGCTTATTCAGGTCATTTTGCTCATTTGCCGCAAAAGGAAAAACACATGTTATCTTTATTTTGGATGTATTTAGGGCATTTGTCTAAAAGCTGTATTGTGTTAGTAGCCTTAAATGAAAAGGCCCAAAAGGAAATGAGCTTCCGTGTGCATTTACAAAACAGAAGCTCACTAAGTAGACTATCTGTTTTGGACTAAATTGTATTACAGCTAAGTTAATTAAAATTTGAGTGGCGTAGTGCCTGTCGTGTCCAATAGTTGTCATCTCTCTAAAAAGGACCACCTTGAGGGCCGGAAAACCTCCAGTCAGGATTTCAGTGGATTTCACTTTAGTCAGAAAGGGGCTCCATATAAAGCACATCATGCCATCATGTTTAAAAAATATAGACATTATGATAACTACACTCTAATCTAATATCTAATAATAAATATAACTGCTTTAATTTAACTGTATACCCTATGAACGGTCTCATCCTTGAAATTTACTGTATATACTGTATATAAACATAACACAAAAAGTATAGAAATGTATGTTTGGTATATTACTTCTTTGCTATAACAATGCTTCTTAGCAATACATCTTATTGGAAAGCCTGATTATTTCCCTTTAAAATGGTGCCACATTTTGTAAGGAACATGCATTTGTGGGATGAGTATGTGGGTTGTGCCCATGAAAAATGTGCCAAATCATCTCTGACAGTGCCAAATAGCTTTTCTATGCTGTTGACTCTAGTTTGGTGTTGCTTGGTGGATTGGATGATGGAAGTCTGAAGAAACAAGAGATACCAGCAATTTAAGCAGCATTTATTAATTTAACAAACAGCCTGGCACCTCCTCCTCATGCTGGTCACCATGGTCACACACTGCTGTGGGATGGAATCCTATTCTTCATCCAGCATTAGTCACAGGTCAGCCAACATGGTTGTTTTCCTCACTCTGGCACAAACAGCATGCTCTAGCTGAGCCCACAAGAGTTCACAAACGTCCTCTTCAGTTCCTCACTAGCTATGAAATACATTCTAACTTGAAATAGACCATTCATTTTATCATCATCAATCACCTATTGAACATGCACCTGTTGATCTGTACCACTAGAGGCAGCAATATTGCTTTTCTAATGCTAATGCTAATGCTAGTTGCAAGTTGATTAAACAGCTAAGAATTAGGACACTTTCTTGTAATCCGTTTGTGATCTGCTGACGCAATCTCTTAGAATATCCACTCTTCCCACTTGAACACAATGCTATTGATTGCGAGCGCTCGGTGAAAACAGCTGGTTTTCCTGTTCTTTGAGCTTCATAAATCCAACCACCTGTCAGTTTTTCAACTAAATGAGTGTTAAGCACTTAGGAGAAAATGAATGAAGATGAAGAAAGAAAAAAACAAAAAAACACCCATCGCAATCAATATCCACCATTATTTTTCATTGTAATTATCCCAGCAGCCAAATGACAATGGAGCCAGGGCGATACTTTGCATAACAATTTTCGGCTGTTATCACACTGAATGCAGATGATCAGCCTTTCAGTGGGAGCGCATTGTCAAGTTGATGTCACTCAAGTGAGAGGTTTTCCTAATAAAGTCACAGCACGACAGTTGATTGGATCCCTCGGAATATCGACCGGGACGTTGGCATTGTTCGCGTTTCTAAAGAACATGCTTGAAATCTATTACGTTGTAACAGTATTCCCTTTTCATTTCAACAGTGGGAAGGGCTTTACATTTGAAGCCGAGGTTTCTTATTTTGATTTTTTTGTTGCTGCAGGACTTCTATTTATGTGGTCATTGGCTCGGCTCTGGACAATCACAGAACAGCCACATTTAGGGGACAAAAGTCCTCTTTCACACTTCAACAGCCCTGGGGCTTGGAAAGTCAGAATTTGATTAGCAAGATAGCATCGGCAAACACACACACACACACACACACACGTGCGTGTGCACATACGCACACACATAAATACACTGTGACGTGCACATGTCCAACAGCAAAGTGACCACATATAGACAGAAATCAATTTCCAACTTGGAAGTTGGTCTAAGCACCAGGGCTAATCGTCGAGCAGATAAGGGCTTGTTTGCTCTAGATAACACAGGCCTCCTCAGCACATGTCCCATAAATTGAGATCTGCCAGATTTGCCCTCGGGTTGTGGGTATAAAGATATGTGTGTGTGCGCGTGTGTGTGCGTGTGTGCGTGCGTGCGCGCGTGCGCGCGTGCGCGTGTGCGCGTGCGTGTGCGTGTGCGTGTGTGTGTGTGCGCGTGTGCGTGCGTGCGTGTGTGCGTGCGTGCGTGTGTGTGCGCGTGTGTGTGCGTGCGTGCGTGCGTGCATGCGTGTGCGTGTGTGTGTGCGTGCGTGCGTGCGTGCGTGCGTGTGCGTGCGTGTG
>JAODOY010023757.1:0-24048 GCA_025399855.1 Forbesichthys papilliferus
GTTTCACACTCTAAGTTACGACCTTTCAAACCTTATTTTTTCGGTTTCGAATTGTGGCAGGATTCTCATCCCATAATGATGCAACTTCACGCAAGGCTATATCATACTAGTGTAAATTGTACATATGAGGAGTTGTTTTGAGGACATAGCCATATGTGCACAATTATTGTCATCCAACTGGTGTATGTCAGAGCAATGAGTGTACAGTACATTTGAAATAATCAGAACATTCAGTTTAAGTAAGCACCTGGGCTGTTTAATTAGGTGATCCAGGTACAGTATTTAAACATGTACCTTTAAACCTAATTCAAATGTATCTTTAAATCATTATGTTGTATCAGGGATGATTGTATTACAATCACTCAAGGAAGTTGGACTGCACTTAGACTCAATTTGAAGTGTAATTGAACAAAACAAAGAGGACGCTGAGCATGTTCATGCTTAATGAAGCATAATTGTCAACAAGCCACAGTTATCACTTTCAGCTCATCACTTAAAATGATATGACTGAACATTGTATCAATACCATTTGATTTTACACATCAAGCAGAGCAAGTGTTTTCTGACTCGGTTTACAGAGTCATAGGTACAAGAGCGGTTAATGGGCTTAATGTAGCATATGTAAACTTATCTTTTATATGACAGCTCCTTATCTCTCTAGCCAAGCAACAGCTTGTCTGGCTAAAGTGTATACTTGGCTTACTTTTGTACTTGTTTATACCCACAGCAATTAAACAGCCGGGTGCACGTGTTTAATCTCCAGCAGAATCCATGTTTGGTTTCGCACATTTATGTGGAAATTCCCAAACCCATTTCCAGCCTAATGCTTGTTAGCAATGGATTCTAGCCTAATGTTTGTTAGCAATTGATCCAAATACATAGCATTTCTAATATGATCAGTTGCTGGTACTCAGTTGAGTTTTATCATCACTAATTAGACAACCATGCACTGAATCTATTAAATATGTTAATTGATTGACAGCCCAATTTTATTTAAAATTACCTCAGATTATATTGTATGCAAATGGTAAATTCAACCTCTTATTGCATACTGTATGTACAGATGCAAAACGCATGTGTACCAAATGTCTCGTGCACAGTGATCAGCCCCGGTCACGGGGCATTCTATGAAGCATGCTCGGACTATTGAGGCTTAACAAAAATAGTCTAGCTTGAATAAGCATGGTCATGCAGTCAGTGTAATGCGTTCCACAAACTTAATTGAGGAGCTTATTCAATCAAGGCTCAGTCAATTGTAGTTTTTATGTTCTATGTATCTTTTTGAAACGTCACGTTTTTCTACATGTTGCTTGCAACAATACCATGGATACATATTACTGTTAAGTAGCTAATATTGTAATCATGTACATGTAGTGTAGCTGACTTGATAAAATAGGATTTAACTATTTGTAAACCAACCTCTTTGGACAATCACAATAATTTCAAATGTCAGAAAAGAAAACCACTGTTGGCATACAGTACAGTATGGACTTATTTCCCCTGATTATATTCTAGCTACACATTGATTTACTGTAAATACTATCAAAAGCTTTTTTTTTTCCCATTGATCACTCAGAAAGAAATTGACGTAAATGTCTTAATTATTTTCACGTTCTAAGACTTTGTAGAAGCTCTCAAACTGAGAAAATCATTATAAAGTTCACATTGAGCCTTTGAGGGAACAGGCTGGTTCAGATGTATATGTTTATTTGCCTTGCTTACTGATCAGGGAATCATATAAGACACCATTATGTTAATCTCACTTTAACAAGTAAGACTTTCTGTCTGGAATGTCGTTTTTCTGCCTTGATAGAATCCCCACATTGTGTTGAAGCCGTATTTAGATACTGTATTCAGCTAATTTGACCTCTAACCTGTCATGATGAATATATCAAACCAACATGGTGAAGCACAGGCATTATTTGAATAATGTTGTCTCCATACGGCAAATACATCACACCATCCATGTTCTCTTGAATATGTGTTTTCTTGTATTTATTTATATACTGTATGTATAAGTATGTATTTGGATGCTTTCTGTTGCAGAACGATGTCAGTTTAATATACAGTACTAATATAAAAGAAAAGTACCAAAAGTGCAAATAAGAAAATTATACAAACTTACAGTAGCCTACAGTAAATATTTTAGATTTAGCCTGCTAATGTTATATTTTTTGTATTAGGATGATCTAATCTGTACATATGTGAGGCGGGTTAGAGTGGTGTTGGGCTTGGGATGCCTTCAGGTCAGCTGTTTAATACCGAGGGTTATCTGGAAGAAGGTGTGTGTGTGTGTGTGTGTGTGTGTGTGTGAGTGCCTGCCTGCCTGCAGGCCTGCTGTCTGCGATAATGAAATGCTGCATGTGGCAAAGCAACACCCAGAGGGAAATCAGAGCTGTTTTTCATTAAGATCATGTTTCACTGGGCGCACCTTCTCCTCATTTTGTTTATAGTCATAAAAACATGACAATGCATCCTCATCAAAGACACTGTGCACTGTGTATCATTACCCGGGACCACCCCAGCCTGTTCTGTACTAAATCAATATGTGCCATCAGTAGGAAAATATATATATATATATAAATGTTTTTTTTTATATTACAAATGACATTTACCTGTGAAAATGGATGTTGTCACACTTGAAAATATAGTCCTACTTGTGAAGATGCAAAATGGCAAATGAGAGAATATTTGGTCAACGTATAAAGGCTTAATTTATTTAAATGTGTGTACAAGTGAAGAATGCAATCCAATACAAGTTTTGTCAAATTTGGCGAAAATCTCCTCACATTCTCCTACCTGTGCCTGTCTGTGTGTGCCGAGCCAAAAAATAATCTGGTGTTACTACATAGCCCTGGCTCTGTAAATACATAGGAATGCAAATAAGTTGGTGCAGAACAAGCCACACAACACTTTCTTGATTTCTTGAAAAAATGTGACCTTGTGATCAGATATGTTAATAGCGGCACACTATCACAGTTAATCAGGGCAATGATTAGGTCTACAATATTATGCCGAGGCTACTGTATGTGGCCTGGACAAGAAGATCACATCATCGGCCAGTGGTGCATAACAGGAATAGTGCTGCAGTGAACGATAACAACTAAACCTCAGCACCCCTCTCAAAGTCAATACAAAATATTACTGCTCAGAGATAACATGCATCGACTGTCTGAATGCATGTGGGAATTGATCAAAGTTGGTTTGTTTGTTTATTTGTTTCATATTATTAAAATCCTGATTTATATAGTCTTTCAGAGCCAGCCTTGCACTTGTGTGTATTTTAATTGACATCCACGGCGACCAACTACATACTGTAAAACATCGAGCAAATGTACTTTACACTTAAACCGGTGGAATTTGTTTGTGAAGCTCAGCGACACAACTCTGCTGTTTGCGAATGTAACTATGTTAAATAGGATTACTGCCAAAATGAAAAGGAAAGACTTAGTAATGTGTAGTGCTTTAATTAGTAACATTTAAGTAATTAAAACACTGCACAAGCATCATGTATAGTTTTGTGATTGACAATGCTAAAATCCAATGAAAATTGACCACATAAATTCCTGATAGTGACATGCTTTTATGTATCAGACATTCAGAACAACTCTTTATCTCCATTGCATATTGTAAATGTGCTACAATAGATTTAGCCATATGTCTACTTTAAGACACGCCAAGTTTGTTAACACTATATAGTACCCATCACATTACATGCAATGGGTATTGTACACAGGCCCACATGAAAATAAACACATTTTATCCTAAAATCAGACAATTTAACCTCCCTTTAAAAGTGTAATATAATCTATTATAGTATGCTATTCATGCATATATGTCACCAAGGCATGTTTCACTACTTCAAGTTAACACCTGCCATGGCAGTGACATGCTCATCTTCTGTAGCTAGTGGACTGGCCATGCCTCCTGCGGTCTGAGGCAGCTCTGGCACTGTGCTGCCTATGAAAAGACTCAGTAGGTGTTTAGAATACTTCCTATGTTTTGAGTTGAGGGAGGCAGGAAGGCTGCTGGAAGCCATTAGACCACTCTGTCTTCTCTCTCTATCTCTCTCTCTCTCTTTCTCTGTACCTCTCTCTCTCTCGCTCTCTTTCTCTGTATCTCTATCTGTCTTTCTCCCCCTCTGAACTCTTCTTCTTAATTAAGCTTACCCAGTTATTCCTTATTTATCCTCCTCACCAACACCCCCCCCCCCCTCCCCCGCCTCCCACACACACACACACACACATATTTCTGCTGTTTCCAAGCCCGCCCACCATCTCCGCAGGATGCTAATTGTGTCTTGTCATGCTCCTTATTCTGCTAGAGCTGCAGGTGAGCAGCCTCAGTGAGGGCGAATCTGTTTTGCCAGGCTTACAGTAACTAATGCGAGTTCATTCCTAAGTGGCATTATGTTTTCTCTTCTTACGGTGGTGCAACTTCCTTCATTCTGTGCATTTACAGTATGTGCAGATTTATTTATTGATTTATTTATTGATAGTTTTTATAAGCCCAAATGTATTGTTGGGTTTATAATGTTGATATTTTATCTCCATTGGGTTGCATTGCTGATTAAAAAATGCATGTGTCTACAAGTGGACATTTTAAGGATCTCAGTGCACGGTCTAAAGCGTATGGGGCAGGTGGATGCAGCCTGTGTCCAAAATCCACTTTTGCTAGTTGAACAGAAGAAAACGGTTCAAAAGGCTTGTGTATTTACTCTCTAAATGAATCATGGATGCATTTTGTGTATAGGGCAACAGTGGCCGAGTGGTGAAAGTTGCTGGTTCGACCGCTAACTCCTCACCAAGTGTCGAGGTTTTCTTGAGCATGACACCTAACCCTATATGCTCCCGCTGGTTACATGGATTCTGCGTGGTTGACACCACCATTGATGATTGTAAGGCATTTACTGTGCAGCACTTTGAGTGGCCAGAATGTTAGTAAAGCGTTATGTAAATGCCAATTTACGATATAGGCTAATATGCAATCAAACCATCAATGACTTCTAATTCCCTTTAAAAGCTAGATGCACTTGAACCTAGATGTATTGCTATTATCTTGGTGGATATAGGCTTAGTTCTAAGAAAGAACACCTCTGCAGAAGAAATTGATATTCTTGTGCTTGAAGTGAAAGAACATGCAGACCATACCCAACAGCAGGATTCCAACAAGATACAATATTGTACACAATAATACAATCTTTCAGATTGTAATATTTTTATGCATGTCTGTGTGCTGCACATCCCTGTGTGTAACAAGAGTTGTGTGTACACACGTTCTGCATGCACCTGTACATGTTAACATATTGCTAATAAGTGAAACATTGCACCAACAATGCACTTCATTCCAGTGTTCATTTTGAAAAAATGTATTAAGCAATGTGGGCGCTGGACGTGAAAATGTCAACTCTGTTGGCACTAGCAAAGGCATTTTCGTCTTGGTGCCATCTTACACCAGATGTAATATAGGGCCTCCCACATTTTAAAGGACAGTCTGAAATTTTGCCCCACTGTGTATTGATTGAAGTGCCCTTCAAAACACAAAAGTAACCCTGACTTAAAAATTGTCTTGAGCTGCTTTGTTTCAAAACAGTTTCAAAACTGTTCAGGCGGTATTGTGCATTTTCAGGGAGGGCGGGGGAGTGATCTGTGGGTAAGCAGATGCTATGGTTTCCAGGTGAGGGAGAGGGTGGTCAGGTTCTCATGTCAGGTTGCTCGTATCATTGAAACCAAAACAGCATTAATGGCTGCAAAATTATCTCCCATTGATCCTTTCATTTCACTTTCCCGTATGCACTCTCGCTCTGACATGTCTTCCTTAGATCCATCCCCCCTTACATCTGAGCTATTTCTGGTCACTACTAACTGCCTAAATTTGCTTCTAAACTCCGCTCAGCAGCATGGCAGGATGCTAATTGTGTCTTGCTGCGCTTCTTCCCGTGCAGATACCGCAGGTGAGCTATGCTTCCACGGCTCCAGAGCTCAGTGACAACACCCGATACGACTTCTTCTCCCGAGTGGTTCCCCCAGACACCTACCAGGCGCAGGCCATGGTGGACATTGTCAAGGCCATGAGGTGGAACTACGTCTCCACCGTGGCTTCAGAAGGGAACTATGGCGAGAGTGGCGTGGACGCTTTCATTCAGAAGTCTCGCGAAGATGGTGAGTGGACTTAATGACAATAATGATAATAGTAATAGTAAGGAGTGAGGAAGGTAAAAATGTGTAACCATAATCTGATCAATCAGGCATCTCAATTTATACATATGGTTTATAACCTCCACCCCTTTAAAAATGAATGCAAAGGGTTATTTGCATTAATTAATGCATTATTATCCTGGTCCACTCCAGCATAATAAAAAAACGTTGCGTACTGTGCTGAATGAGAATGGCTGAATGGCTAGCTAATTTGCTAGATTTGTTATTCAGAAGAGAATAAGCTATAGTAATGACAATGAAATTACAATGCGTGTAATCATAGCCTATAGGTTATAATCCAAGATCCTCTGTGAATTGTTTTCATCTGGGCTGGCCACACATGCATGTAAGTGTGTGCGTGTGTCCCACATACTGTAGCCAACATTTGTTTTAGTCTGGTATGCTGGTGCGTTTGCATTAGGTCTTTTCTTAATATTGGACAAGGATGAAAGTCAAAACTAGAATCTCCACAACTGTGGTATAGAGCAACATAAGTGTATAGTTGTAATACATTTAATACATAGATCTGTTCCTATTATTTTAATGTCTAGTGACATCCCTGTTTTCAATTACCTATTCTGCTCATTGCATCTGCTTGTGGCATAAAATTGCATATATGTAATACTTAAAACAAAACCATCACTCTATAGGAAATGCACGTTTTTTAATAACAGGCATATTTTTACTATTAAGACAAAAAGTGTATTAGAAATAAAACAATAATATACTGTACTGCATCATAACCATGGATCCAGATCAATTTGAAATGTATTTACAGTTCTCAACAAACAAAAAAGCTATATGGCTGATTATTATATTTGTAAAATACATAGTATTATAGAATATACAGTATCGCACATCTTAAAGAATGATATATGGGTTTGAATTTCGCATTCCGCGTCATTTATCATTGTCAACCAAGCTAAAAAATTAGTTCTTACTGGCTCTTGTCTTTCTGGCAGATTTAGGTTGAAGGGTAGAGTGCAGGTTCAAAGAACTTCCTCTTATAAAGAAAAAAGAATAAAAAGCACGTATACCACATCATCTCCCAGGGAACAGACACGCGAGCACATACTCACACAAACACACGCACGCACTCACGCACACACAACACTTTTTTATGGGTCTTCAACATTCTTTTCTTCTTTAACTCCCATCCACCAAATGTCTCTTTTGAGGCAGTTCTTAAGGAGTTTAAAGGATGGGACCTCAAACGATAATACCCTGGACATCACTGCTGTTCGCTCAGCTGGACTGCTGAGGCCGACGTGGCTGTTCAGCAGCATCAATTACATTCACTCGCCCTGCATTGCTATTGCACATTAAATGGCCTGGTGACTAGACACTGACAGCTTTGGTGAAAATATATGCTAATAGGTAAAGGTTGTAATGGGATCAAACCTTAAAGATACTTTAGGTATTAACATCTGTGCATTTTCTGTGCTCAAAGGAAAGACACAATTATATCTCAGTAAGATGGATCAAATGCAAATGCATTAAATGGAGGGATCATTTGAATGTTGCTTTATTCTTCTGCCATGCCGTATGTCTAAACCCCTAGATATCAGTGAATAAAATGCTCTGTGAGACTATCTGCGCTGGTTGATAGCCCCTGCCGCTATTTAAGTTGATTCAGTTTCTTGATTATTCCAAGAAGAATTCTGACTAATCAGTGGACTATTTTTCATAATGGGACTAGAAAATATGTCTTGCCTGTCAATCACATAAATGCCACTACAGGTACAACAGGTTTGTCAGTGGCATGTTGCAATAGAGCTCAAGAGTGACCTTTTTTGTTTTACTGAATGGGACATGAATTTATTCACGTCATTGGCACTTCAGAAAATCCTTATGTGAACAGTTTTAGACCTGGAACCAAGCCATCAAACTACAACAGTAAAGGAATTCTTTTGAATGTTTATAGCTCAATATAATTTCTGTAGATGTTTTATGTTATAATTTGATAGTGTTTATTCTGTCCATGCGGGGGTGCTCTTGATTAGTATGTGACTTATGATATTGACCTTGTTTGATATCAACAAGGTTGATATACAGTAATACAGACATGTGGCTTCTACAAGAGCATTGGATGGTTATGGCATTATGCTCATGATCAAAAAGCTTGATTCAGAAAATAAATGTGTTTTTTGCTTCCGCATCCACACTATTGAGTTCAATTGCCGACCAATAGGCTCAAGACAGAGCGAGTAGAGGAAAAATGATTGGGGTTTTGTTTGATGATTTGGTTGTTTTTTTGTTTTTTTTTTGCTAGCTAGCCCTTGCTGGTTTTAGGACAGCTTTTCATACCCTATGATAAAAATGGTTTCTTTACAATGAACCACTGATATGACATGACAATGGCAAAAACAAACATTGTTAGAGGTACAATCTAACATTGTATATAATGCTTAACAATGATACATGTTTACATGTTCTATGTAAGCATATAGTGGAATAATTGACATCACTCTCTGTGTGCGTTGTAATCTGACCTACTCCACCCTATACAGTATTTTGGTCTTGATAGCCTTCCTGCCATCCACGTGCATGCTAGTGTGTGTGTGTGTGTGGCCCACAAAGCATTTGTTTCGGTCTGAGCTCATGCGTCACATCTTGTGGCAAACAAGAGAGTTACTTAATGTTTTCTTTTTGTATCTTATATTATTCTAAAATAATAAATCGTTTTTGCATGATGACTGTGATTCCGGTGAATGTTGAATTTACTTTGTCAGTAGTGACTAGCATTAGTCAACAGCATTAGTCAGCATGTGACGACACAAAAGAGTGCATAGAAGTATAGAAGCATCCCCTCTGCTATTAATGAGCCTTGAGTGCGGATGACTTTTTTTATATATTAACGTATTTTGCTTTATGCTGTCACGGTGGAACTTCTGCTGACTACTATTGTCTCAAGCTGAAAATGAGCTGAAAAGGTGAGTCAGCTCCCTCAGAGAATGCCATGGATGACACCTGCTAGGGTCTCAGAGCTCCCCACTCCCCTGACACATGCACACACACACACACACACAGTAGAGTGCTAGCAAATAAACTGCCAGTAATAATCAGAAGATGAAAGGTAAATATGAAGTCTAGGTGGGATTTCACCTGGCCTGGTAGTGTCTGCAGTCAGCTTTCATGTTGGTTGGAAGACCGGCTGTTCACCTCTCATGGACTGACCTATAATGACATTATCCCTCCGAAGCCAGCTATACTATACAGGCAGTCAATGAGACTGTACGTGGAGAAAGAGGAAATTAGCAAATAGTTGATACAATGCAGTAGTTTTTCCAATTAAGGACTTTAATTAACACAGGTCAGGTTGAAGATGAAACCCTCTCTCTCTTATTTTCTCATGAAAATGTGCCTTTATTATAAAAAACCAAGGCAGTTGGAATGTTAGCTTAACATTGTTCGATTTTGCATTTTCACAGCCATCCTGCTGGTGGATCAATAAAGGTGGGGTAGTGATGACCTTGAAGTCAAGCGTATTTTGAAATTGTGGTAAAGCTAGATGAGATGATCAAAACAGTTGTAGCAACGCCATTTGAATAAATGCTGTCCAATGGTTTCAAAATTAACCAGCGGTAGGTGGCAACAACCCAACAGATCATGGTTACACCAGGCTACAGCAACGTCTGCTTTTGTGAAAAGCACAAAAACATGGTTGATTCTTGTGATGATATTTAGGAACGGTTTTTCAGTATTTTCTTTACGGAAACAGTCGGGAGACAGTCCTACTAAGTGCAGGCTAATAGGCAAAAGGAACCCATGAAGTTCCATCTTTGGCTGCAGACAGCCCCTCGCTGGTGCAGAGATGTTGATTACTGTGGAGCGTGCCCTAAGAGATGTCATTAATCAAGTTAATGAAACACAATGTCAATAAGCTCCCCAACGAGATTCCCCTGCAAACTGATGCCCTGCCTGACATCAACATGAGAAACCCTGCTAATGGAGTTACTGCCGTCTGTGCGACGAGCAGGATTACAAGTTCTAGCCATGGAAGAAACATTAGTGTAAATGCATAAAAGGGAACATGTAACTCCGCTTTGATCCTGGCTAATTTATTTATAGGTGTAGAGATCAATATTACATTAGGTCAAATCCTTATTTTCAGTGTAACACAAAGCACTGTGGGATATATGGATATTGTTTTGTATTGTAATATTGTCTTGCAATTGGTCTTCAGGTGTTGAGCATTAAATTCAAGTATTTTCTCGGCCTGCTCCTGTAATTTCCGAAAGACTTTCAAGTTTGTCTGTGTTCCACATGCCCGCTGTTTCCAAGGGAACTGATTAGAGAGAACACTTTCCATATGTCCTTTTTGTCTCCCACGTTTGGGATGTCAGCCATGTTATGTCTTTATTTATTATTTGACTTCCCGCAAATAACCCCTGAGTGCTTTGGATAGAGTATGTCCTGTAACAATCTGTTTAAATCATCACGTCTTTGTGTAATTGACCAAGGTGGATGGATGGCTAAGTAGCCTTCGCTCATCTCCTCTATGGCTGTTTTTTCCTCTGCGTCATTTGGGAGTTTCTCCTCAATGACAATTATTGTGTACTGTCCCTAATACAGTAATACGGTAAGAAGCTAATTCATTGAATTGGCAATGCTGTTTAAAACCTAGTGCATGTGGTGCATACATTAACACTCCACATTTCCCTTGTTGGATTCAAGAGTTCTGTTCATTGGTACTGTTCCCGCCACTTGTGTGTGTTTTTTAGTTGATTAATCAAATGAATCTAAATGAGATCTTTCTAATATATAACAGAGGTAGATTGTGTTCATATTTCAAAAAATGGCTTAAAGACTTTGCATCTTAGCTACTGCTCCATTCATAGAACTGGAAGTTAACAAATATGTGGTAGTGTATCACTTTTTGCAGTTACCCATTGTAATGTTCAATTCATCAGTTTTGCCTGTGGGATCATCAGCTGCCACAGCATGTTTGTGTCCTTGTTGGTGAGTTGTCGGTGGATCTTTCTGCACCAGTGCTGTATTGAAAAATATACTATATATCTGTTGATCTGATAACAATGTTTCAGGCTCCTCAACCCTTAGTAATAATTTATCAATAACATGCTACAATTTACAATTTTGTAAATTGCCCTAACCCTAACCTTAATGCTTTTTGACCTCCAATATGAAGTGGGTCATAACTTGCAGGTTTATTATCATAACAACTCATCTCTACTCGCTTTGGGATCTTTTCCATTGCATACAGTAGAACTAGCTCGACTCGTCTTGCTTCAGCCTACTTCATTTTCTACTGCAGATAGTACCACGAAGTTGTCATTAAATTAAAAAAAGTATGACCCTACACTGTTGGAATGTCCTTTGGGCGTTGTGTGCAGAGACATCTTGGTCGACCATCACATTAAATGTCTGCATTATCCTTGATCATGGCATGGTTCTGGATGTTGCCATTTAATTAAAGTTTAATAAAAAATTGCAGCTGCTTGTCCGTGTCGTGCAATGAAGCAGTGACATTTCAATCCAATCAGTAGTTTGCATTGTTTTCCAGTCATATTTTGGTATCTCCTCAACTCAGTTGGAACGTCGACAGAGCATGTACTAAAAAAGTTCCTGGTACCAGGTACGTACTATACTTTTGCCCAATGGAAAAGCAAACATGAGAAGCGAGTAGAGTCAAGTTGAGCTGGTACCACAGTGTAAACGCTCCCAAAGCAAGTCGAGGCTAGGCAAGTTGAGTCAAGCTGTTACCTATAACTGTTAATGCAGTTGATGTCCAAGTGAACAGACCCCTTCACCTAAATAACAATGCTTTGCAAATATGTACTGTAGTTTTGTGTTAATTGAAGAAGGCAGAAACAGTTTTGCCCCAGCTTGAGCTGTGTGAGTGAAAAGCATCTATTGAAAGCCCACGTTACAATATCTTTATCCAATGAAAAGTAAATAATCTCTGTGCTGTACAGTCCCTAGTCTCAGCCTCTTCCATTCATTAGCAATACGTCGCATACTGTACACAACTCACAGTCTGATGCATATACCCTTGTAAGCTCGTGCTGAATTTCAGGAAGTAATACTGTCGATATACATTGGCTGTAAGCATTGTCAATCACAAGGATGTCTTCGTATTTTCCGGTGGAACGATAGTGCAGTGTTATTTCCCCAGAATACACCCCACACATAGAAGTGCATTCAATTCGTGACAAGTGTCACATCAGAGGATGTTCCGTGCACTACACGCTGTGCGAGCTTCAGCCAGTGCACTTGCTGACTGCAACATCAGAGAGACATAAAAGCTGTTTCTTAAAATGTTACAGTGTGTGGTGTATGGCGAGCTGACCCTGTGAGAATCTATTGTTATAAATTATATAATAATAATTGTATGCCGTCACCTAGAAACTAGAATGCGGCTGCACAAAAATAAGAAACTGTATGTATGCATTTTGATAACGGGTACATTTGACCCGGTGTGGCGGTTATAGGAATAAATACCTATGTTTTTATGTTTTAATCTGGATTTATCTTGACTACATTTAACAATATGAAGTGCATATTTTGGAAAACCTTTTGCCCCCTTAACAGAGACGTCTTAATGTTTCCCAAACGTTATCCTGTGGTTGGCCGTCAGAGAGTAGTTAATTAAAGCAATATATTCCTTCTTCTGACCTGAGGGGGAGGCATGGATCACTACATAATGGTTACTAATACCTAGAATGTAAGGCATATATATTGCTACAAGCATTTGGTCCTAACATCTGCTTAGAAAACCTGAAGTGAGACTTTGGTCCACTGTGACAATGGCAGCCACTATTTCACTCATTTGCATAATAATTATATTACTTTACAGTGTTCATCACTGTCACAGAGTTTCACCAATTTTCAACTCCCCGTGATTCTTCTTATGGGAGATATATGTATTTCTGGCCCTACGCAAGGACCTTGAAGGGTCAATTTTGAAATTGGTTGGTGAGGCCCATCCCTCTGTGAGCAAGGCAGAAGACTTAACAGGTGACATGTAGGGGTATGTCTGTTAGGGGCTTAAAGTATATAATACCACCACCAAATGCCAACCAACTGGCTTTCCAGAACAAGAAATATCCCAGCACAGCAACTGAAAATACGCTAACTTTGATGCGAAAAACTGTCAAGGCAATATTTGGAATATCATTTCCATAAGCTAATAGGCTGCGAACGTAGATAAAAATAGGATTCCAAATATCTTATTAGTGCTGATGGTTGCCATTTGAGTCTAACCACTCTATGCAGCCAGGTTTGATTCAGGGAAATGCTCAACTTTTTACAGTTTCTTAAGGAATTACAGTTCACTATTAGCATGTAATGGGAAAAGCATGTGCTAACAGTCTTACGGAATGCTTTCACATTTCTGAAAACTGAGACTGACACTGGAGAAATACCGTGGAAATTGTGGAAAAGCATTCTCTTCAGGACAATTTACTGAAAATGAAATGTGTTATAAATAAGTGGATAGCCTATTTTTATTTCACACATTTTAATTAGATATCTTTCCTCGTCCTAAGGTTTGGTGTTTACATTTATTTAAATTGGGCATCCAGCTCTAGTTGTTTCATTTAATTTTTATATTTATATTTTATATTCAGTGTTTTTTACTTTTATTTTGTTGTTTCCATTCACATCTTTATATTAGTCTCCAATAGTAACATCAGGAGGTGGTAGTATGAAAATGAATTATTTCTGAGCAGCTAGCCTACAGATCAGTAAATGAGAGGAAAAACAAGCATCCTTTTATTTTTAGTTTTCAAGTTAAAAAAAAAAAAAAAAATAATCCCATAATTTTCCAGGGTAGATTTTTCACTCCCTAAGAGCTATGTAAATTTCCAACTGTCTGCAAAGCAAGCTTTAAATGGAATTCCTGTACATTTTGGCATCTTTCTGAATATATGGAATTGCTGTTGCCTATTTAATTTGTTCATAGGCACAGAGGGAGAGTTGTTTAGTCTGGCAGGAGTCAATGAATATAATGTCACTTTGACTCAGGATGTCATTTCTATTAGAGTTGACAGTGTGCTAAAAAGTGTGTTAAAACTGCGAAGGTAACAGAGAGAGCAGCGGGTGAGAAAGGCTGTGTCAGCCTTTGGAAGTGAAGCTGTATGCAGAGTGCAAGGAAACGGTTGTTTCTTGAGCTGCTGTGACCCAACTATCTATGCTCAGTTCTTCTCTTCAATGTAATATTGTCAAAATAATCTGTATCTAGTCAGACAGGTGTTTTATTGTAAAATTACCAGGCATATTGGAAGTGCTTGTACTATTTCTTGAGATATACCAGCAGTAAAAAGGGGTTTGCTATCTAACTGTCAATCTATAGCAAAAAATGACAGCTACCGGTATGCAGGAAATAATGGTATTTTCAGATATACATACCGGTGTGTCCATTTTCCATCTCAAACTTCAATTTATTCTCTGTATCGATTCATTATGTTTCATCACTGGTAGATAAGCCACCAAGCAACAAACAGGATGGGGTGTCCCAATATCAGCAGCATGATCAATGGCAGAGGCAGCCTGGGTCAACCATTTCAAAGCCTGTGTTTACTGAGGCAAAGTATTGGAGTAAGATAGGCCAGCAAAATGGAGGGCACTCTTGAATCAATAGAACAGCTATCATCATCATTTGCAGTGTTTATTAATGGCTTTGCCCCAAGCCAGCAAAGAGAATAACGCTCACTTGCATTTGGGTTACACTCTGGTGCTTATATAGCTCTGCTCCTATCAGTCACCTCAGTATGCATTGCTTTCAGCAACAGTCTGTTTCCTTCAGTTGCAACGCAAAATCAACCCCTCCGTCAATCAATTAATGAATGGAGACAATTATGTAACTGCAAGAGCTATACAAATGATTCAGAATGGGTCAAAGTCTGGGACAAAAATGCAAACTGAGATGCACTTACTATAATTATTTGTGTTAAAACTCTCTGAGATTAATGGCTAGCTCTGTATCAAAAAGCAGCTGCTACCTGACAGCTGAAACAATCTACATAATATTGTCACAATTAATAAAGCAATGTTAAGACAATATAGTACATAGCTTTGTGAAAGCAAAGCCTTATTAGCAACATGAATTTAGGTCTGTCCCAGATTCGATATGAAGCCTCTTTGCACGAGACACGAGCTAAGGTGCCAATATGTTATCACCCATGGGCATCCCCCATGACTTACTTACTTGTTAATAATCACTGCAAGTCACTTGATATAAAAAGCATCTGCCAAATTAATGCTGGAGAATGTGCATTACATTTTCAAAATCTAAAGAATAAAACTGTAACTTAAATTGAAATTAAATAATGGAATTTTTCCTGACCGTAACACACAGGAGTTTATCAAATAACAGTAGTGTATGAATAGAAACAATGTAAACATCAATTCCAGAATCTGAAAGACAGGACACTAGTTTGCTTATAAAGGTACTAAAGTATGCGACACAAACCCACTGTAGAGTATCTTACTGTATTGTTGCATATGCCAACTCTCATTGCTACAGGGATTTATTTAACACTGACAGAATCAGAGTTGACTGTTTTCTTCTACTTGCAGTTTCACCGATTGACATAGAAGTATGCTCTCTGCGCAGTTAAGTGTACATATTTGTGTTATAGAGCACAGAGATACTCTCATTTGACAGACAGCACAGGTAACGCTTTGAGCCATCATTATGGCCAGGGGTGTCTTTAGTTTGAAGAGATCAGGGGCTTAACCCCAGACACAAACCCACAGAGTGCAAAATACAGCTAAATTCAGTACTGACCCATTTTTGAAAGAAGACTGTTCCATTTCAGTAACAACTCGTTTATCTACCGTTTTCTCTTAATGCACACCATGCTATTTGTTTTTCATGGTGTCTTCATAATATTTTACTGGATATTTGCTAAATATCTTTCTACCCTGCATGGTGTCTTTTACTCTTTGCTGTCAGTATGTCTTTTGGGGTCGCCATCATTTTAGTCTTTGTTGTCTCTTTCCTTGTTTCTCCATCATATTGTAGCCCATTTATTGTGTCTGTCTCTACTGGTGTCTTCATCTAAGTCTATTTGTTGTTATCTTTCCATCACTATGTTGTCTGTCTCTGTGTCTATCTTTATGTCTCTATCATATTGTAGGCAATATGTTGTCGGTCTGTTTTTCCTGATGTCTCCATCATCTTTTGATGTTTGTTGTCTTTCTCTCTCTTTGTTGTTTCGCCATATTGTCTTTCCTGATCATTCATCTCTAGCTCTCTAGTATATTTTGCCTAGTGTTAACTGATGCAGAGTTTATAGTTATTCTTTAATGGTAAAAATAATGCTTTGTAAATAGTTTAGTGACACATTTTGTCACTAAAAGGAAACTACTTTTAGATGTAAACAAAACTTTTTTGTGTGTGTAGCCTACATCCTACACTAACCAGCATTTACAGTCATGGTGGTTTATTAAATGATGAGAAATGAGAAATGTAGTTGTTTCGTGTTCTTCCTTACACACAAATTGGCATACAGTAGACTAAATGCATAATATAGGTTACGTACTTTAACCATTGTTATGTAGGATAACGCCCCATCTGGCAACACAGTCTTACAGGTACTCATTTAGCTGTGTGTGTGTGTGGGCGCGAGGGAGGGTTTGGTCAGAGTAGGAGTTGTGTTAAGTAGCGGTGCATTCTTACGATTGTAAGCTATGCAAGATCAAGTAGCCTAGACTTCTGTATAATCGTGCAGCTTTGCCATTATCCTAAATAATCTGGAGTACATAGTATTGCAATTGAATCAAAAAATCGTATAAAAAGATCCGGAATGCCAACTATTGACGCTTTTGATTATGTCACAGACCTGCTTTGTGTTTTAAACACCAGACTTTGAAGGACAACACCTTATTTTCAACATACCTGTATTGTAGGAAGTCTTTCATTTAAATATACAGTACATAACAAAATCAAGTAACCATTTTGTTTTGCACAAATCAGAAGAAATATGAGTACTTTCTAACATTAATATTAAAACATTGATTTGTGAATATAATACATAATACATTATTTATAAACTGATATACTACCTGTTAACAAAATGTAGTTCAACTGAATAATGACAAAGCTGCAAATGAATAAAATGATGAGAGGATTATCACTTCTCACAGTCAAGTGCGGGCAAATGAATTGTGTGAGTTTAGCTTGGTTTATCTCTTGTGTGGTTCTGTTCTCTCCAGTGTCTATGCAGATTATACTCTGTAGCGCTGACTTTGTGTTAAAATACCATGTCCATGGTATTGGATTAGCCCACTTTGACTAGCCTTCACAGTCTTGACCTACAGACATAAAAGTGTAGTCTTGCTTGGCAAGGCATTCTCCAAAAGCCATGGACCTGATCCAGGATTAGCATATTTGGACCAGCTAGGCTGAGAATGACATCAAAAATGTGTTGTAGTGCCATGGCATAGGAGGAAAATAAGCATCACCTTTTTATGTCATGAGAAAATCAGCAGACCTTTAAGTGATGTGATTTAGTTGTTAAAATGACAAAGATTTGCAGTTTCCGAATTACCTCACAACTGCTTTGAGCTGTTAAGCCATATATAAGAAAACATCAATTGATAACAGATATACAGTTCTGTGTTGTTTTGCTATACACATTTGCTCGGCACATGCATAAAACCTGCAGGCTGTATAATAATTCAAGTCACAGAGTCATCTGTTATCCATTTTATGCTTGGCCTGTATTTCTTGTTCGGCTGCACTTTTATTGTAGAATTGGGAAACAAACAATGTGTTCACTCTACTGTGAATTCTCCCCTGAATTCTGGACAACACTTGTGACAAAGATGAAGCACATGCAAAATATTCCTATCCTCATTCTTTACATTGTAGACAATGGCGGAGCCAGAGGGGTGTCCAGGGTGAATATCTGACTGGCCACCCCGGCTGCCACCTTAAAATGTAATCGGCTAACCACTTGTTATTTAAAGAAGTATATATTATGACATCGTAATGCACATGCCTATACCCTATCCCAAGATGCTTGACTGAAAATAAAACATTCAAATTAGTGTTCAGCCACATTCCCGACACGTTTTTGGCAACTCTGTACTTTACTTTGAACAAGAGTAGCCTAAAATAAGGTGAGACCTACACTGGATTTAATGTAGGCCCTAATAAATAAAAAATACAGGAAAATTACAGGTTGCTGATAACATGTTTGATGCTTTTCCTTTCTGTTTTTAAACTGAACCAGCGTGAGGCAATCCTGCATTATCAGAATTAGCAGAAAACCAATGCCCTGCCATAGAACTACAGCACTCCCAATTAAATCAAAAATGCTCTCAACATGTAAAACAAAATGCTTTTAAATTGAAATCAACATGACAATACGATTACTATTGTTCAAAATGGATCATAGTCATTGGAGTGGGCTGTTGTGCTTTATAGGAACGTCATGAGAACCGATACTTTTGTATCAAGTCGATCCCAAAATAATGACACCATGACGGTACTCTTTTTTGTACAGTACCGTAGGTACCGGAAATCTAACCTGGACGCGTACGGTACCATGGAAGTGTAATTGCAGCGCCGCCTCCACTCGTCGAAAAGAAAAACAGCAAGTTAGGCTACTTTGCGTTCCAGGCAGATTATCAGGGAGTAATACACTCACATAAACCAGTGCCGGTACTGTAAGATATGCAAATAGTGCCTTCAAACTTTCCAGCCATAGTTTCCAGCTTCTAAAGATTTTACAGCTGACTAAAAAGTAAACAGTTCCACAGTTCCAGAAGTCAGTTGTATTCAAGGTGAACTCTGCATTGATGACTTGCATTAGACACACAGCAAGTGCAAAACAGTAGTGGGCTGTTTTCACATGCCAGACAATTTAATTAACTCTCTCACCTAACAGCTAATGTAACAGAAAGGCTTAATATTACGTATTATGACAGCTTCCTCCGCTAGCAGCCAGTCACGTCTTCTGTGAAACTGCTAGTTTACTAGCTGGCTGCATCTAATTCATGAGATCTTTCCAGAGCCAGTCACTACCGCTAGTGACCCCTACTGGTGGACATAAATATAGCCTTCATTAATTATAGGTAAATAATGTACTAACAGAAAGACACAGTTGAGAGTTTTGTTTATTTATTGACTGTGATTTCACATTTCTTGTTTGTATAAAGGCTAAAAGTACCTTTTTATAGATTTCATAGATTTGGCAAATGCATTTTTCAGACGTTTGTAAGTACTCCGTTGTGGGTGTTTTAAGAAGTTTTTCTGAGGCTTACATTGTTCATATCAATATTGGAATTATATTGTATCGGCTGAAATTTTGAAATATATCGTGATATACATTTTGGCCATATCGTCCAGGCCTAAGTTTACATTTCCACAATAGAATAATATCTTAATTTGTTTTACGAATGCTAGGACATATTTTTCAATATTGATCCACTTTATTATTATCCAATTTTTACAAGATATTTACAGACTATTCATACTATATTGCAATCTAGCTCTACATTCTCTCTTTCTGGCCAAAATGTAGGATAGAAGACTAGGATTACTACATTATAATATATTGAGTTACATACCTACAGTATATATACATGTTGTGGATTAGGCAATGTACTATGCATTCTGTGTCTAACTGCATATGATAACGTTTATTCAGTACTAAAAAAACACTGTTTACAGTGTTTACCAGTAATCATAGTAATAACACATTGTTATTATTTGTGATACAGTAGGTGACCTGTTTTTACCCTGTTGTACATTTTAAGAACTTTTAAGCATTGTGTCTATAGACTACTGTAATCTTAAGAAACAACCAAAAATGTACTTGGAGTACCAGTAGTCATTATATTAAATAGAGGTTTTTGTTTGTTAGAATTTTGTTATTATGGTTGTTAGTAATATTTTGTGCAGGCATATGTCCTCTTTCTACAGTCAGACAGAAAATAAAGCATGCAACCTACTCTTACTTGGGTGGATCAGAGGCTACAGTTTGGTCATTCAGTACATACCAGGTAGATCATGTGCCCGGGTATGAGTGTGTTTACCAAGGTTTCAAAATGAAGAAATTGACTATATGTTTAATCATCTCCACCATCAGAGTGAACATGTTAATAAATTACCCACTTTTCAATGAATAACACTACATATTTTGTTATTTTAAAGAAGCCAAAAAAGTGACATTCTATTCTAGAAAGATGCGTATGGATCATTTAGATAAAAGAGATCAGACTTTTGCATTATGTTGTGCCAGTATGAATGCATTTCATTTTTACTAAATCAAGGGTCCTGTGTTTGTGGTGCAAATGTGGCTTTATACAGAGAAAATGGCTTTCCTCAAAATTCTTTTCATCTTGCTGCTTTGATGCAAAATTGCTTTGGTGCAGCAGAGCACTTAACAATAATATAGTTTGGGTACAATACTTTCCTTTCTACATACTGTACAACAACAAGAATCATGAAATTCCTCTTATCATTTGCTTTACGCAGAACAACACAAACATATCTGAATGCATTTTGACGGAGATTAAAGACCTTAATTACATGTATACACTGTTGTAGCCACAGATGTTCCAGGGTGTGCCTGTACCACCCAAAGAGGCAGCTGGCACAAATAGAAATCATATGCAGAAACAGAATACATTGTTGTTATAGTCTTGCAAAAAGGTTTTGTAGGCTAATATGGTTTAAGTATTACAAAATATAATTGCCCAATTGTTCATTCTAAATGTATTCATTTAAAAACAACAACATAATTCATCCATAGTTAAAAAGTATAGTTTATGCGCAACTTCATTGACTGCCCCTGCGCGCATTATACAGGAATAGTTGTAGTAGCCGGTGTTGTGCCCAAAAGTGGTTATCCGATAAAAAGTGATTGCCATCCGCATCTACAGCTGCTTTTATCTGGCTGAAACACTTAAAACGTGCAAATCTAGGCCTAGGCCTAATCCTACCTTTATGTCACACCTGTAAATGCAACACCTTCAGGAGCTAATGCGGCACTATGAAAATTAACTCCCCATTTACTTTATATTTTGATCGCATTGTTGTTCCGTGGTCATCTCCTGTTCTACAGTTGACATGATAGGATAAAATCCAGTAACAGAGCAATCGTGCTCGCAGGACATAACCTACAGAGAATTGAGTCGAATTAATAATATACGCCGTTTTGCCATTTGAAGATGTCAACTTGCAGGTAGGTAGGCTGTCAATAACGTTTCAGTTTTGTCATTTACAGTATGCTGTGTTAGTGTAGATTCTTTCATCCATAACCACATTTAAAAGTGAAGTCTACGCAGAACTTCAACATGACCAGGCCTATTTCTATTTTTATATTTAGTTGATTGCACATTGATGTTTAAACTAACCAAAGAAGATAATAGTGGTTCAAAAGAGAGAAGGTGTAAAACCCAGAGGGTAAACCCAGTGGTGATGCATCTTTAAAAAACACAAGGCACTCGTATGGATTTTCTAAAAATATAATAAGCCTTTATTATATTGGCTAAGACACCATACGCGTTTTGCTGCTGCCTTCAGTGTTTGGAACAAGGTGTAGAGAATTTACTTATTACAAAGATAATGAACACCTGTGTCACAAATGTCACATGGCTCAATGTACATGTACATCATGGCCACCACATTTAACAATATACAGGTAAGTCTTGAAATAGTGGTGTTCGATGTGGCACAACAACTTTTTCAGACACCCACAGTCTTATTTCTGGCTACGCTACAGTATGTATATTGTAAGTTAAATTACGAATGCAATATATTTGAACAAATGCAATATATTTTACTACAGTATATGTTTTTAACGATGAACCAAAAACACAGCAACAACAAAATACTTCAAACTGAACAAGTAATTTACCTCCATTCCATTATTAATTCTAGTGGCTTAAATGTATGCCTAATTCTGTAATGCCTTTTTTTTCATTTGCTATGATGGCTACAAAGGGCTACAAACCAATCAGTGCACCATAAGACTCTTATTGCTTCATATCATGGAAGGCAGGGATTTTATGCCATATGCATTTGCAAATGG
The DNA here is from genome assembly GCA_025399855.1 of Forbesichthys papilliferus. Classification (NCBI taxonomy): domain Eukaryota; kingdom Metazoa; phylum Chordata; class Actinopteri; order Percopsiformes; family Amblyopsidae; genus Forbesichthys; species Forbesichthys papilliferus. The sequence continues at coordinate 22,208 of JAODOY010023757.1, forward strand.
TGTTGATATCACCTTCCCACATAGTGCACCCAGTAAAATAAATTAACAGCATAATAAATCATGGAACATTGTCAATGGTGTATTTTTGTAGTAGAATATGATATAACCAAAAATACATTGAAATAATCTCATACCATGTTTTGCTGGTGCAAATATTATGAAACTCCTTGCGGAAAATTATTTCCAGAAGATGAAGACGTTCAGGCCAAGGCTGTGTTCATCTCTGGCAGCGAGTGTTACTTTGCAGATTAATGACACAATTAAAATTATGGTCAGCTATTGAAAGATAATTGTAAAATAATAATTTCCTAATATTCCAAATATTTTCTAGCGTCATTGTTATCTGTGCCTGCTGTAAAAATAATCTGGTACTTCTACACAGATCTGGCTTCGTAAACAGGAACATAAACAAAGTGCCAAACACACAAGAACAATTCTGCTTGGCTTCACAATGCATTTCAATGTGTGGGGCAGAGCTTGAGGGTTTTGGGAGTTTGTATTGATTTAAAAGTTAGCAAGTGGTGAGAATGACCCTGCCTTTAAAATTGATCATGCACTTTTTTATGCTAGTTTTGGAATTGGTCTAGACTAGAGAAGCTTAAGTGCTACTGTCTTGGTAGCAATATAAAATATACACATAAAATTGCTTAAACAAAAAGCATTTTCCCACAGATGTACTTGCCTGTACAGTACATTGCGGACAATATTTTGGCATACAGAAGGTTTTCTGTCTCACTTGACTGACAAAGCTGATTAATTCTGCATGTTCATCATCATATTTCTGCCCACATGTGTAATTTTGTAGCTTTGTTATCACACATGCCTAACACAGCATGTCGGGTAAGATTTTATTCCATGATATCTTCTTTGCTCCCAGGCAACAGGTCCTTCAAATGGTGGGAAATGATGCTTGCGGCATGACAATTATGACAGAAAAAGACTGAGGTATGGTTGTGAATAATTTTTAGGATGGGATAACATTCTTTCTCTTGACATGTTATTATGATCGCAAGCAAAATCTGAACGGCTTGCTGAAACATGCTTTCTAACATAGACAGCCCTAATTTAGTCCTTGTTTCAACTTGAAACTAGAAACAAGGGTACAATAAATGTGCACTGCAACCATGTACAGGAACTCTTATGATTCAACATCATACCACAAATCTCGACATGTATCTTGCTGGATACATAATAATGAAAGCAAAATGTGCTTTATATGAATGCAGTTCAGTTGGAACAAAGCGCTCAGTGGTGCATGTGTAGTAACATGCTGACATGATTTTCAGCATTTAAGAGATTTTACATTGACTTTGCAAACAGGCAGTTGCCAGTTTTACCTCCCACTTTTGTTGCCAAAACCTGTTCCAAATGTGGATTTCACAGTCCCTCCAAAGCTAATGTTTCTTCACAAAAGGGTAAGATATTCTGTATTGGTTCTGAACTCAACACTGAACTATTTTAGCTTTTTTTTTTTTAGGTTCAACATCGCTCAGTTATTCTGGAACCTGTGAATATAAAGCAAATATTTGCAACCCTAATTCACGTCACTATAATCTTATATTTTCAGAAGAGCAGGGCTGAATTTATAACTATTTAACAATTATCCATTTTGTAATGTGTAATAGCAGACCCCTTTATGCAACGCATCTTAACCAAAGTTATTTTTTAGTTTACAGATATGATCAACAAGGTTCAGGATCAGTGTCAGTATCAGTACCTACACAACAGGGGCAGCACCAGAATATTTTCAGTGGAGGGGCACAGGGGGGGGCAAGAAGAAAACAGAGGGGTCACTTAGATGCTGTAATTCTTTTTAAACTGATCATTCAATTAAAATAGGG
>JAODOY010023768.1:2499-13914 GCA_025399855.1 Forbesichthys papilliferus
TAATGAGCTTACACTGCTGTTGCTAGGTAGATAATGAGCTTACACTGCTGTTGCTAGGTAGCTAATGAGCTTACACTGCTGTTGCTAGGTAGATAATGATCTTACACTGCTGTTGCTAGGTAGATAATGATCTTACACTGCTGTTGCTAGGTAGATAATGATATTACACTGCTGTTGCTAGGTAGATAATGAGGTTATGTTACTGGTCCAGGTAGGTTAGCTAATGAGCTTCTGCTGCTGTTGCTTGAGCTTATGTGGCTATTGGGAGATTAGTTAATGAGCTTGCATCGCTATTGCTAGGTTAGTTAATGAGCTTGCGTTCCTGGTGCTGCTAGGTTAGCTAATGTGGTTATGTTGCTGTTGCTAGCTTAGCTAATGTGGTTATGTTGCTGTTGCTAGGTTAGCTAATGTGGTTATGTTGCTGTTGCTAGGTTAGCTAATGTGGTTATGTTGCTGTTGCTAGGTTAGCTAATGAGGTTATGTTGCTGTTGCTAGGTTAACTAACGAGGTTATGTTGCTGTTGCTAGGTTAACTAATGTGGTTATGTTGCTGTTGCTAGGTTATCTAATGAGGTTATGTTGCTGTTGCTAGGTTAACTAATGAGGTTATGTTGCTGGTGCTGCTACGTTAACCTAATGAGGTTAGTAGTTACTGGTGCTGCTACGTTAACCTAATGAGGTTAGTAGTTCCTGGTGTTGCTAGGCTAGCTAACGGTCGCCGTGTCCCACCAGTCGGAGCTGACGGAGCTGGTGCAGACATACAAGCAGGAGGTAACAGAGGCGGCGTGCGAACTCATCTGCAAGTGGGCGCAGAACATCCTGAAGCGCTCCTTCGACACCGTGGTGGAGATCGCCCGCTTCCTGGTGCAGGAGCACATTGTCAGCCCCCGCTGCAGCCAAGCCGACCTCATCACCTCGGCCGCCCTTGCAGGTCAGCTTGCGGGGAGGGGCAAAGAGGGACGTGTTGAATGGAGATGAACGCCAAAACTACGAGACAGTTAGTCCAACAGCCTACAACACACGTTTATTTTCTTGCAACTCTCATCGTCAGAAGGCCTCAAAGATGCTGGTTGGCATAGCGTGCAAAAATAATCTGACATGGTGCAAGATTGAATGTTTTTAGCTCAGCTGGGTCACGTAATTAGCACATTGCTCGAGCTGGATGTGTTTCCCTCCGGTTGGTGTAGTTTGCGCTCAGTTTCTGTCCATCAATTTTGTCTAAATGCTTCGATATAAAACGATATATTCGGTTCCATGCCTTGTTAGTATTGCATCCCGTCACACAGCATCTTTTAATTTACAATATACGTTTCAGATGTTTGTTAGACAATAGTGTTGAGTGGTGTCGTGCCAAATTGTGTATGTCTGCCAAAATCAAAATGAAGATTTTATTTTGATGGCCCTGCTGTATTCCTGCTCAAAAATATTTAAACTGGAGTACAAGAACATTATTCCTTATAATAATAATAATAAGCAGGTAAGATACTGTAGATAATTGCAAAATAGATGCTTTATTTATTTGATATGGGGCTTATGGCACGTCTATTGCACAAATGTATGCTGCAAGCAATATGTTCATGATGCAAAATTGGTATTGTACCTGAAATATCCCTAACTGAATCGACATTTGATTGAATAAAAATAAAAATCGATTTTGTGTTGATTCCCAGCCCTAACATATTTTACTAAATATTTTCCGACCTCACACAAGCTGGAACGCATAGAGCCGTGTTTCCATTCCATCTTCCCACCGCCGACTGTTGTGGAACGCAACATAACTCTTAATTCCCTCTCTGACTCCAACAGGGGGGCCCCCCAAGCCTCAGAAGGTGCCTAAGAAGGTGCCCCCTCCCGCCAAAGCCCCGGCGTGTGACAGCGAGACCAGCACAGCAGATCAGAAGGTACACATGGCGGAGGCATTGCCATTGGCAACACACAGGGCTAGAGGTCATTAAGACACACGGTCTGAGGAGCTAGTTCTCAGTGAACACATGTGAACGTTGAACTAAGGGTTAAGGGGTAGAGCTAACAATTTGGAGTGCTGTGGACACCTGTGGAATACAGTGTGCTTGTGTCTGGATGGAAGAGGTCTGTGAATGTACAGTGTAAAGGTACAAATACATGTAAAGCTTCATGTTAATAGACCTAAAGGTGAAGGGTAAGCTACACGTCAATGTAAAGGTACAAATACATGTAAAGCTTCATGTTAATAGACCTAAAGGTAAATGGTAAAGGGTAAAGTAAAGATAAATCTGTTAACGTAAAGGTGCACATGTAAATGTAGATGAATGCATGGGGGAACGTATATGGCAAGCTAACGTCTGTCTCCACCAGGTGGAGGCCTTCATGAAGCACCTGCCCAGACTCCTCCCCCGCTCCTCGCCCCCCTCCCTGGCTCCCAAGGACCCCCCCGGCGGTGGCGGGGGGGTCAAGGTGATCGCTGTGCCGACGCTGCTGCTGCCTCAGGGCTGCCTGTCGTACGCAGAGTGCGAGACGGTCGCCGGAGCGCCGGAGACGGCCGCCCCTTCCCAGCCTCTGCCGCCACTCCCGCCCCCGCCTGTCTCCGTTGCCCCGGTGACGGTGGCCTGCCCGGCCACGCCCACCTCCGTGGTCCAGAGGGCCCGCAGCAGCAACACCAGCAGCTACAGCGGCAGCAAGCGCCCCCCGGAGGCGGCGGGAGGCCCCGCCCCCCCTCCGGTGAAGCGTAAACGAGGTCGCCCGAGGAAACCCCGCCCCGAGGACGACGCCCCTCCCCCGGTGCCCCCCTCCCCCGGCCCCCAGCCCATCATCACCTCCCTCACGGGCGGGGTGATCCAGAAGGCCTCCTCCTCCTCCTCCCAGCTGGCCGAGCTCATGCTGCAGGACCACCACAAGCCGGTCATGGCCCCGCCCCTCGTGGGCCTGGCCACGCCCCTCATGGGCCTGGCCCCACCCCCCTCGGGCCTGGTTTCGCCCCTCCGCTGGGAGCAGCTTCCGGCCAGCCGCCCCGCCATGGTGATCCAGCGGGCACCCAGGCCGAACAATGGCGGTGGCGGCCCCGCCCCGGAGGCCCCGCCCCCTTACCAACCCCTGACTCCGCCCCCGCCACCTGTAGAGGAGCGCAACGACGCCTCCTCCACGCGGGATGGACACTAAGCCCCGCCCCCCTCCCCTTCGCCCATTGGTGGAAACCCCAGATTGACAGCCGCATCGTAATTGAGGAGGATGAATGAAGCTGGTGGCGCCCCCCAGTGGAAGGTCATGGCACAACCCCATAACCATTTTGCTGTGATTCTCTTCACCGCATGATTTTTTTGTTTGTGGTGTACGTATCCGTGGAAACGAGAGACGGACTCCTGAGGGGCTCTAGGCAGTGTCCCCCGAGTGGAATACGCTGGTTCCCTTCTTTCCTTCCTTCCTTCCTTCCTTGCTGCCTGCGTGCTTACCTCCTCACCTTGCTCTCGAGTGGCCTTTGAGGCTCATACGTTGAAGGTGGGGCGGGGGGGGTCCTGGTCCCGTTGGTGGAGGAGCGGCCCTCAGAAAGCTTATACGGGTCAGGACCTTCAAAAGGTTCTTTGCGCTAATAATAATAATAATAATAATAATAATAATAATGATATAAACAATGTTTTCCTCGGAGCTTGGCTTCAGTTCAGCTTTTTTTCATGTTGTTCAAAGGCATTTTCTGCTCAAAGACTTTATTACATGTTGGACAAAAACACACCTCTGCAAGGACTGTTCCTGCCCGTACATAGACCTGGGGACCCTATTTACCTGTTTACCATTCAGCCTGCTTGGCTCTAGGCCCTGTACAGTTCTGTCTTGCCCATGTTTGCACCAGCTGGTCACATGGGAGATACGGGCCTTTTGTTGGTCAGAGGTGGATATTTGTTATTTGTTGATCTCCTGAGTCCAGAAGCTCTTTTAGCTTACAAAGCAGCCCTATAGCCTGTCTGTCTGTCTCTCTTGAGTGTACAGATATGTTTATGTTTGAGGCTGGATACACCTACCTGGGTTAGGCAAACAGAGGTGGCAGCAGTCAGAATGGAATGACTTTTCACAAAGGTTTGCTTCAACCTTCTATCTCTGATCAGTTGGGACGATGCCAACATGTAAATGTACAGTCCCTTGTCTTCGGGACTCCACCAACCTGATTCCTGTGAGGTTACTGTATTCCATAATACATAATCCTGTCTTGCATTCTTTCAAGGAGACCATGTGGCTGTGTTGTACTTGTTTAGCTGTTAGTGTTAGCCTAGCCACACCTGAATCGTAGGGGAATGTCTTTGTGTTTCATAGCAACGAACCATGTCGGAGTGAGCTTAGCCATAGACAACCTTTTCTGTATTGCAGAATGAGAACATAAAAGTTGACTTTGTATATGTAAGAAATAGTCCAAAAGGGAACCGCAGAGGAACATTTATTTATTTCTTATTTTGACACCAGAAGCTTTTATAAGGTGTATAAATTGGTAAAAGTTGGCACTTTTGAAAGATATTCAGTCAGACTGAAGCCACAAATGTTGCTAATGGTCAGGAAGACAAGGGATTTTCACAGTTGATTGTGTACGCGCTTTAGTTTAGTGCTACTTCATTGAGGATGTGCGTCATCGTGGCATGGTGTGTTTATCCTCATCGCTAGAGAGCTGGGGGGCGCTAGAGAGCTGTGGGGCCTATACATGTTTATTTGCTGTTTCACAAGTGGCATCAGCTCAGGCACAACAACAAAATACTCAAAGCACAAAGCGACAAGCCATGTAGCGCTAACACTGAGAGTGTGAGCCGTTGGGTGGGGGGTGGGGGGGGTGCTCCATGGTTATTAGATTATGTAGCCTAAAGATTAGCCTGCTAGCCATTTTAGCCTCACCTCTTGTACGACGCCACGCGCGCTTTGCACTACTACAACAGTCTCTTCCACTGTGGGGGTGGAGACACCAGGGCGGGGCGGGGGGGGGGGGGGGGGGGGGGGTCGTCTTGTGCTTGTGCAGCCCTCTGCAGAAGATAACTACGGCAACACAACACGACTCTTTGTGTGTCTATGCTGGTGGCGGACGAAGTCACATGGCTGTTGAATGTTGTCATCACCTCTGTGAGACGCTCTCTCTGTGTCTGTGTGTGTGTGTTTGTGAAATGGAGATTGAATTTGCTAAAGGCATGCAGTGAGATTATCATTAATGTGATTGTTACTTAGTCTAAAATGTTCGTGCTAAGATTCTGTCTTCTGTAAGCATTTGTAGCAGTTCCGACTTTAATCCCAAGGTTTTAAGAAATGTTCTTTGGGGTCAAACAAACAAACAAATACATTCTAATGAATGCAGTATCCATAAAGCATCGGGTGCAGCCCTTGTTGGCATTTGATTAAGAGAACCTGCACTGTTTAAGAAGGGCAGCTGGAGATATATAAATAACAGTATTAAGGAGTAATATACGTAAAAGTTTAGTTTTATGCCTATGCCCATCTAGATGCCAACTCAGTTATACTTTGTAATGTTGTTATTTTTCTGGAACCACATTAACAATCCTACATTAAATAGTTAATTTACATTTAAGAGATTTACTTGATACAAAATGAATGGATGGTGATATACTACTTTGGCAGTTCAGGGGCTTTGGTGAGAGACATTTTGTTAATCTTATATCTTACTTGGGTATAACTTACCATAACAGATGCTTCAGGTGGCAGTTAAAAGTGTGTGGTGTTGGAGAGCTCAACGTCTAGGGAAGAGACCGCGTGGATACATTCAACACTCTAGGGCCAAGAAAGGCATGTCTGTTCAACACAAGATGGACGTTACATCTGCAGTGTCTCCGGCCAAGCTCAGACATGAGGTCTTCCCTGTGGTCCTTGAGCAAGGAACATCATCCCAGCCTCTCTTGAAGGTGCCATTTCCACTCACGACTTTACTTTTCTTTTGGATTAGCAGTGATGTTAACAGTTCTAATCCGATACTTAGAATGATGTCCCCAATGTTTGGCTCGTACAAAGTTTGGTTCTAACAGTGAACAATAGCTGGTGCTGTTTGGTCCTGCAGTGGAACTCAAGCTAATGTTGAACTGTGGTGAAGAATGTTGTTTTGTGTGATGTAAGAGAGAGATTATGGGAAATCTTTCACTGTGGAGCAGCGTTGCTCAAAAAGTCAAATAAAGAAACGGGTCAGATAATCAAAGAGTAACACATCGGCTTTCGGGTAGCAGTGTCTCGACACAATGTCCTGCGGTATCAACTTCCTTGTGAATCAAAACCTGTATGTCGGCTCATTTTGTCCCTTTCAAGTCAACCATTTCACAGGAGTAGATTGGGATCTCAGTGTGTGCTAACTGCTCAGATGTATAATCTGTTTTTGTTGACGGGCTGGAGGTTTGTGAGGTCCCAGTGGAGCCACATGGAGGTGGCCCGTGGTTTAGGAAATGCTGCTGAGCTGAAAGAGAGTTGACACAACCTCTGACGAGCGTTAGAGCTGTTTCCTAGGCTACACAAACGCATCGAGATATGCAAGGATGGTTTGACATGTACTTGGCATAGCAAGGCGTGTCGTCCGAATCTTTAAAGTGATGTAAATTGATGCAAGTATGAAGCAGCCCTTAACCTTTGAATTGCACTGCCATTGCGTTGATATGGTCCATATATTTTGATGATGATGATGACCTTGGATTATGGCCCAGCCATGAACACCAGGAATATGGTCCAGCCACGTCTTGTTCAGGGTAAATAGGCCCTTTCCAACCAAGGGTTTCCCACACACCAAGGGTTCCGGGACAAATGTGCCTCTTCCAGGGTTCACGCTAATGTTTCCACGCTGCATTCTTCTATAAGCTATGATTGGCCCGATAATCATGTGGACAAATCTCATTGGTCATTCGTCTATGGCCAGTCAGTCATAACAACAAAATGCACTTGGCATCTAAATGGTCCATTCTGACAAGGGGCTCTGAAATACTGAACGATGGAAACCAGCGCAGGTTCTGATTATTCAGATTCAGATAGATTATTCAAAATGCTGCATAGTGGAACATTACTAATGAATGACTTGTTGGAATAGTATCAACCAAGCATGCAATCTGTTCTTTTGTAATTTGAACTTAAAATATTTCACAATTATCTATTTCTTTCCTGTGTATTTGGTCAATTCCAGAAAATGCTGTTTCTAACTGCCAGTGATTTAAACTGGATTTAAACATTTTTATCGCAAGCATTTCCACACTCTTTCTGTGTCCTATCCATGGTCACACACTCCCAAACAGGGTGTGGAATGTCATCTATGTTCCAGGGTTAGATGAGGTGAAATATTTGAGTGTGTGTGGTGGGAGACGATCATATCAGCCATCAAAAGCTTGTCAAACTCTACGCTGCCGTGGAAAATAAGACCTGTAAGCGACTCCATTTAGCCATTGTTGAAATGAATATGAATTTATCACTGTGTATGTGTGGGTTTTATCTGTCCGGAGATTAATGCCAATATACAGGTCTGTTTTAATTGTGTTATTTTAATCATCATTATTAGGATCTGTGGTGTTTTCTTGTTTTAATCTCACCCTCAACAGATATCTCACACGCAAGGCAACTTTTGGGCAGGCTTGCTAGTTTTGCTTATTTGCAGGCTTTCATTTTTGCACTATTTACCAGCTGGATATATATATTTTTAAATGACAGAGCAGATTGGGGAATCAACACTAGCCATAGCTGCTAGCCAAATGCTAGTAAACGTTGCTTTTGGCTGAGAAGTCTTTCCTTCCACTGGGATTAGAAGGCTGTATGTTATAGAGAGCATCCAGTTGGTGTCAACTAATTTGCGGATAAACCTGCCACACTATCTGATGGATAGCCAAGTAATGTTGTTGCCCTGGTGTTCATATGAGCCAGACAGGTCATATATGCACATTTACATGTTTGCCATTGGTTCTCTCTGTTGTTGAAAACAAAGACTGTTTCATTGTGTTTTTGTATTGTATCAGTTTGACATGCCTACTTACATACTTGCTTTGTTGTAGGGGGTAAAGGGAGCTGAGCTAACCACTAATGTGAATCTATTTTACTATGCTGACAGACTAATAAATGGTGTTCATCCTTACATGATCTGCTGACGTCGGTCTTTCTCACTCAGTAGTAGCATGCACAAACTATAGTGTCATACTATATGTGTCATACTGTGTGTGTGTGTGTGTGTGTGTGCACTGTTCTCGTTCAACACTCGGCATATCAGGAGGATTTGCTCCGTGTGCTGTAGCTCCAGATACCCACTAGGGGGCAGCATCTACCCCCTATCGTCTCAGCCGTCACTTTTGCAATTGGCTATAATGCTATGAACGCAAGTGAATTGAAGGCAATTAACAGAAATTAATGACTAATTCAATGTTTTACATTACATTATGTGCATCACGTGGGCTATATTTAGTTAGATACATAAGTATTTACGTTATAACATGCGTTTAATTATGAAATACATCTATTTAAAATATGGAAATAATGAAAAAATCCATTACGCGTATTAAAGCTTAAAGGCACCTATTCAGTGTTATTTATATTATGCATTATTATGAATGCATTATTGTTTGCTAGGTGCAAGGAGGTAAAATGAAGACTGCTTGCAGAACATGTAGCGTAGCCTATCCATTTATGTATTTAGACCATTTATTACAATGGGAAAAGGACATTCTTCCGGCATCCTGCTGGTTTCTCGCCGAGTGGGAGAATCTGCGTGGGCGCGGATTTTGGAGTGGGCGGGGCTTGGACTTCCGCACGTCACGGACGCCTCTGTATCGGGTATGCCTGCTAGTCACCGAAGCGCGTAGGCACAGTCCGGGATGCTGTACACACTTTCTCCCGTATGGAATATAACAACCTCCGCAGATGGGCAAACCGAAGAGCTGAACGTTGAAAAGAAACTCAATTTCTGAGCAAGGTAGGTTTTGCGATTACAACTGCGTCGTTGTTCTGCCGTGGTGCTGAGAGGTGGGATTGCAGTAGGCTACTGCGTCGCTATAAGCATAGAGAAGACAATGTGTAACAACATATTAGCCTAACTGATTTCCCGTTGAGGTACAACACGTAAATTATCTGCTAAACGAAGTATATTGCTAAATAAACGGCCACTCAGCCGATGGCGTTTGTATATGGCGCATTGATCTATACGTTCATTGTTGCGGTCTTTGGTTTGTTTTCATTAGAGGAGGGAGCGGCTGGTCGCTTATGTCGACGTGTGTGTGTGTGTGTGTGTGTGTGTGTGTGTGGCGATTGCAGTATTCTCCGCCTATTTCGTCCTGTTGGCTACTACTACAAAAAAATACGTTTCAGTGTTCTCCCGATGCGATGCGGTTTAGAATGACCGATAGTTACCTTCTTCAGTGTGAGTGCGTGTGCGCGCGTAATAAGCTACGTCTTGTGAAACCTCGAGTTTCGCAGGAGCAGTTATTAAAAGGGTTATACTTCTCCGTCACCCGGCTAAATATCGTTCCAGGCTGATATTCCATGGCTCTATTGCACGAAAATGCAGCGGTGTCCGTTTTAGAATCGTCAAACGTCAGATTTAGAAACCCTTAACTTAATCAGTTTGTACTATTTCCACATATTACTAAACATTATCTAGATATGAGCGGCCTAAAGGGCAACGCTACTGGGTTGTTCAGATGGATTGTTTTTGATCACGTGTTTGTTGACGAGGACTCGTCTTGCCCGCACAGTTGCCCTTTGACCTGACCCTACACGTCACGAACTGAGGAACTGTCAACCTGTTTTGTTTACATATGAAGAACATCTGTCGAGCTAACGCTATCCAGATATGTGTGAGAGAGAGAGAGCCTACATAGACTTGGCCAATGCTTATCTGTAACAGTAGAACAGTAGAGTAGCAGAGCTTTATTGTCTTTCACATGAACCCTTCAATCCAAGCTGTTATCTGACCCTGGTTTCACCGATACCCTCGCTGTAACCGTGCGTGCTGCAATATAAGAGAAATGAAGAAACGGGTTTTCCTCCACTAATGAAATCTGACCGCGGCTTGTTGTGGAAACTACGGCCAGTGACATGGACCATTCTGATCGGTTCTGATACTGTAGTGTAGAAAAGCAAATTCTGTGAACAGACGTGCATAAAAAGGCCTACAGACTATGTGGGTCTCTTTACCTTTGTTTAAGGGTAGGCCTAATAGTAAATAGCCGAATTAATACATCTAAAATACTAAAATACAACTAAATGTGTTTTGCGTGTCAAATATAAATGTTGACTATTCATATATAGGCCTATCTGTTTGAGGAGTCATTCTGTAATTGTAAAAGTTTGTTTATATACCCCCACTGTCTCTTTTATTGTTTCAGCGTTTTCCCTTAATGTAGGCTGGTGCGTGAGCGTGTGTGTGTGTGCGTGTGATAGTGCGGGGATTGCGTTTGTGACGTCACCCAGTTATGCACGAACACAACACACGTGGCAGCAGCGAACAGCGTCCGTCTTTTTTTCAACGTTTGAGAAAACTAAGCCACTTATTTTACTTTCTCTTTATAAGACACGTTAAGGTGAGACGTGTTAAAATAGACATCAGACAAACTAGAGTTCACACAATGCTAAAGGGAAAACGAGACCTCATAAGATGCAGCTATATGCTAATGAGTTGCTAGGGAGGCAGTGGACGCCACAAATACGGAGGGGTCATGACCTCTAGCTGGCTGTCTGCAGCTGGGTGTCACATGATCACCTGACGCAGCGCCAAGTGTGTGTGTGTGTGTGTGTGTGTGTCCGAGGAATTGATCGCACAACCAGGCTCTAATTAATAAGAGGGAGGCAATGAGCGCCCCCTAGGGGTGCTGTTGGATGGATTGTGGCCCTGACAAGTGTGAAAACAACTGGTCTGTCTGCCTGTCTGTCTGTCACCCTGTTGTTTACAAGATTTAATTCCTGTGTGTGTGTGTGTGTGTGTGTGGGGGGGGGGGGTGGGGGGCAGAGAAGACAGCTGCCTTTTCACATCTGGAAACCATCTCTCACACACACATGTTGTGTAGGGGAGTTCTGGGGCCAATCACAGGCCAGTTGGGGCTCAGTATGACCTCACCTCCAGCTGTGTGTGATTACAGTAGATGATGATGACATCATGACTCCCCCTCCTCTCTAAGCTTGTTAGCAGACAGCTCAGCGTACTATGGTAAACAGTCTCCCTCTGTCCTTCTGCAGCCAAGAGAAACTGACAGACTAACACAGCAACATGCTAACCTATAGCTTTATTAACACAACATTATGCTAACCTATAGCTTTATTAACAGAGCAACATGCTAACCGATAGCTTTATTAACACAACATTATGCTAACCTGTAGCTTTATTAACAGAGCAACATGCTAACCTATAGCTTTATTAACACAACATTATGCTAACCTATAGCTTTATTAACAGAGCAACATGGTAACCTATAGCTTTATTAACACATTATGCTAACCTATAGCTTTATTAACAGAG
>JAODOY010023768.1:14014-24046 GCA_025399855.1 Forbesichthys papilliferus
CAACATGCTAACCTATAGCTTTATTAACACAACATTATGCTAACATATAGCTTTATTAACACAGCAACATGCTAACCTATAGCTTTATTAACACAACATTATGCTAACATATAGCTTTATTAACACAGCAACATGCTAACCCAGAGGTTAATTAACACAGGAATATGCTAACCTAGTGCTTTATTAACATAGGAATAAGATAATATATACAGATTATTTTAGTTAGTTGGTTAGTTAGATGTTAGTCATGGGCCCATTTGAGAATTAACCAAGTTATCAACACTGATACCCTGAGATAACCTGCAGGGAAGGAGAGAGCATGCCCTGAGGGAGGGAGGGAGGGAGAGGGGGAGTCCTCTCGCCTGCTGCCAGTGATGTGGGGATGGTTTGACGTCTCTGTTGTGTCGTGACATCCCCGGTCATGCAGCTACTTGTCAGGCCGAGGCTATTTGCAGCCGTGGCCTTGCGTCGGGCAGGCGCAGGGCAGGAACAGTGGCACAGAGGGAGCTGTGTGTCTGTGTTTCCGCACATTCTCTTATCCTATCTATCCTACGTTCAGATAGACTGGGCAACCACGGAAAATATCTAACAAGGTTGTTGTGATGGGCGTGAACCAACCATGGCAGCTTGCTGGACATATTCCACATCAGAAGATGAAAGATGGGCCGATCTGAATGTAGAAGCACACCAGCAAACATCTGAGCATTGGTAACATTGAGTCTAACCATAACCTTGTACTTGAAGTATATTGGCAGCAGGAGATCGAGGGTAGTTTCATGAGGATTGTAGTGGAGGGTCCACTGGTCTAGAACCTTCTAACAAGGATGCCTTTATGCCGGTTATGTTTATTTGCTGTTGTGTCACTTCAGAGTGGCAGGTGCACAGAAACTAGCTTGATTATCTCCTTTTAAAGGCAGACAGAAGTAGATATGTATGTGCGCGCACACACACACACACAGGAGGGTGCAGCCGAGAGCTAACGTGTAGGACAGGTTATACAGCTCAGTGCCGTATCTTTGTCAATGGCAGGATGTTACTGTAAAAAGCCACTAACAGGAAGTCCAGATGACTGACTGAGCAGGACTGTCTCATGTTGCTACTGCACACACCGGTGCCTTTGTTGCTGGCACCGCTACAGCGCTCTATGGAAAAGCTCCCAAACGCGTAGAGTTGAGTTAAGATGGTACCAGCAGTGGGAAAGCTCCAATACACACACTGACTGTAAGGCGCTTTGGATAAAAGCGTCTACTAAATGCTGTACCTGTAAAAGTCATGTAGCGCTGCATTCCCTTTATCTTTGAGTTGAGCTGATGCAGAGAGTGTGATCCTGTGTACTTAAGCAGTTTTTAGTTTTCTAATGAGGTTGTCCGGGTAACTAATGTGGGGAAGACCATCCTTGGCAGAGGTTATGAATGAGACAATATGTACGAATGGACAGTTATCTCAGATAGATGTGCTAACGGGTTAATTGGTTAATTGATTAATTGGCTAACGGGTTAATTGGCCAACTGTGTTGATTGGCTAACAGGTTAATTGGCCAACTGTGTGATTGGCTAATGGGTTAATTTGTTAATTGGCTAACGGGTTAATTGGCCAACTGTGTTGATTGGCTAACAGGTTATATGGTTAATTGTATAACAGATAAGCAGATCAGTACAGTACCTTCTTCTTTCTTCCAGCTCTGCTCATCCAAGATGGCCGACACCGAGGTCTCTCCATCCCTGGCCCTCCGGCTGCTCCAGCTGAGCCCCTCCCTCTCTGAGCCGACGCCCGCCTCCTCCCCCACCACTTTCTCTTGCCCCTCCTCCCCCTCCAGTGCATCCTCATCCTCCTCCTCATCCTCCTGCTCCGAGAGTTCCTCAGAGTGTCCAGACCCCCGCCCCCACCGCCACCCCCATCCCCCTCACCCCCGCCACCCCCGGCCCCAGCTGCAGCTGCCCCCACAGCCTCCCAGCGACCAGGCGTCCTCGCCCAGCGCCAGCCCCCGGAGCTCCAGCCCCAGCGGAAGCATCGGCAGCACGGGCAGCCTGGGCAGCAGCGAGGGCATCGGGGGCAGCGGCTCCTCCCTGGGGGGAGACCCGCGGGGGCCCAGCCCACCACTGGACGTCATCTCAGAGGACGCCATGGAGATGGACATGGTGGCCGACCAAGGTACTGTAGCTTCCTTTGATGGTTCCTCATGATGTTCCTCAGTGTGTCTACCATAGTACCATAGTGATCTCTACCACAGTGATAGACCCGGAGGTGGCGTTGAAGGCCTGCCAGGATGTCTTACTGAAGGTCAAGCAGCAGAACAGCGAGTCCCCCCGCACGGCCTCCATCTGCCTGGAGAGGTGTGACACAGGCTCCGTCCATGAGGAGGTGGAGGAGGAGGAGGAGGAGGAGCCGTCTCCGCGGGACGCCTCCTCCACCACTGCACCTCCTCACGTCTCCCCTCGATCGCCCTCCCCCTCGCCTTCCTCCTCCTCCTCGAAGTCGTGGCTGCTGAGGCTGTTTGAGTCTAAGCTGTTTGACGTCTCCATGGCGATCTCGTACCTGTACAAGTCCAAGGAGCCCGGCGTTCAGGCCTACATCGGCAACCGGCTCTTCAGCTTCCCTGACCGCGAGGTGGACTTCCACCTGCCGCAGCTGCTCAACATGTACGTGCACATGGACGCGGAGGTGGGAGATGCCATCAGACCCTACCTGGTAGGCTCTGCTGTTTATTATGGTCTGTTGTGTTGTTAATTATGGTCTGTCAGCTCTCTATTTCTTCTCACCACTACTCAATACTTGAACGAAACATAAACCTGAAATAGCAGTTTCACAGAATACCCCCCCCCCCAACAGATCCACCGCTGCAGGGCCAGCATCTCCTTCTGCCTGCACACCGCCTGGTTGCTAGGCGCCTACTCCTCCGACATGCACATCTCCACGCAGCGGCACTCCCGGGGCGCCAAGCTGCGCAAGCTGATCCTGTCTGACGAGCTCCAGCCCCGCCGCTCCCCCCGCCCCCTGCACACCTGCCGCCACCGGAGGAGCGATGAGCCCCTCCCCCCGGTGGAGGGGCGGGGGGGCTCCCCCTCGCGGAGGACCCACCAGCGCTCCAAGTCAGACGCCGCCACGCCCGCGGGCGCCACCGGGGGCGCCATGAGGCGCACGGGCAGCAGCCCAAAGGTGGAGGCCGGCCCGGAGGAGGTGAGGGTGGGGCGGGAGTAGCCATGGTTACGCTCACAAGCACGCGTTACACTTTCTGTTGTTGTTGTCATCCAGTAGAGGTTCAGCCTGCTCTAGGATCCGCTGTCTGACACCTGGCAGAGCTGTAGAAGCCCCCCCCCCAAAATGACCCGGGAGAACTCACGCTGGCCAGCTGTATGCTAAAAACACATAGATACCCATGCATGTGCTCAAACGTGCACACACACACACACACACACACACTGCAGCTATCTATCAAGAGCTCCTTCGGCATGTCTGGAGACCATCTACAGACCTTCTGAACGTTTGGCCCTTTTCGTGCCGTGCTGTGTTCCACCAATAAGTGTGTTCAAACAGGTGTTTGATAAGTGATTCTAAGTTACCTGCAGCAAGGGCGTGTGCTAGCGGATCACCGCACTGCATTCTGGGAAATGATTTCTAAGAAAGGGAGGGAAACAAAAGGGAGGTTATTATAAGGCCGGGCGGGGAGGCATATGTTTGCCGTCTCCTATACTCCCTATTCTGCTATGCCTTTGTCCTCCTCTAAAGGAGACAGGTCGGAACTCCTCCCTCCTCTCGCTGCCTTCAATCTGCTTTTCTTTTTCATTCCACCAGTTTTAAATGCGTCTCCCCCTCCTAACCCTCTCTCTCTCTCCTACCCCTCCTAACCCTCCTCCCCCTCCTCTCTCTCCCCTAAACCTCCTCCCCCTCTTAACCCCCTCTCTCCCTCCTCCCCCTCCTAAACATAGAGTAGCCTGGCCTCCAGCAGCTGGCATTGTGTGAACAGATCCTCTCCTCATCCCACTTGTTGCCTAATAGTCTGGTGGCTGTAATGATTGTGTATAGATGATTACAGTGTCCTATTGTGTATATACATAGATGCAGGTCTGTCTGTCTGTCTGTCTGTCTGTCTGTCTGTGTGTGTTGTGGCGTTCGTAGCAGATAAGATCTATACATCGTTTAGGTCCATGTGTTGGCCGTACTCTGAAGTTACAAGGCGTTAGTAACAGACACAGGATAGAACTGCGCCGATTCAGGAAGTCCACCTGTTGCACACTGTTGATGTCCGTCAGCGCAGGAAACGCCTGTTGGGCCACATCTCAGCAGGAAACGCCTGTTGGCCACATCTGTCCTACACAGAGCTGGAAGGATACAAAGCCGTTAGAGCGCATGCTGTTTGAGTTAGACGTCAAGCCAGGGCTAGAGCCAAGAGAATGTGCACAGTCGGCACTTTCAGCTCTCGTAGAGATGTGTGGGTGTGGGGGGGGGGGGGGGGGGTTTGCTGCTTTGAAGCTCCTTGAGAAGAGTTCTCTTTTCCTCTGTTTCATGGAGGCCTTGATGGCTCTGCTCCAGACCGTGACATCATCTGGGGGCCGAGGGGGGCTGTGTTGGTGCCTTGAGGAGGATCTGGGTCAGACTAACATCTATTTAACCTCGTCTTGTGCCTCTGGGACCTCTTCCCGGACGGCCTGGAGTCGTTTCTGTGTTTCCATCTGGCCGGCACGCAGCCGCTAGCCGCTAGCCGCTAGCCGCTAGCCGTCAGCATGTAGCCTGCCTGCGAAGCCGTCTTAACCCAGCTGTGGCACCAGCGCACCACATCTCCGCTTGACCAGCGCTGGGAACGTATTTACGCCGGTGTGGAAGTGTGTGGAACAAATGCAGCCCGAGGTCAGAACCATGGCCTGCGTTCCAATAATAGCCCGGGTCTAAGTGAAACTAAGTGAAGATTAGTGACACTTGGTGACTGGCCTTTTAAGACAACCTGCGTGTTGTTGGTTAATATACTGTATGAGGTTGGGTATTAACATTATTAACTATATGAAAACGGCGTTCTACTAGACATACATCACACATTTATTTCATATCTGTCCCACAATCACTGTAGCGCAATAAGGAATTCAGCGGTTCGAAATGGCTTCATTTTGTCCAGCAGGTCACATATGCTGTGCTGCCACCCGGTGGGCAAATGGTTGTACTGCATGGTAGTGCAAACCACTGTGACTGAACTGTAAGGCTAGATTATTTTTTTTAATTGTTTTTCCATTACAAACCTTGGTGTAATATTCAGTGTTTATAATCTTGTGAAAGGGCACATTTAACTGTAAGCTTTTTTGGTCAAAATGTCTTAAGACCTCCCAGGTCCTTGTAACTGTAGGCAGTGTTTGTTGGGGCTACATTACACCGCCTGGTGAGCTTTGTACAGTAGCACGAGGTGGGCCTGCTCTGGAGGCAGGGCCCTGTTTAAACTGGTAATGAAAGCCCATATAGAGCACGACACTGCTCGACTCGGCAAGGCGAAATGTGATTTGGAGACTCTAGGCATGCGGTGGTCGAGGCTTATGCACTATGTATCTCTTTACCTTTTGAGCCATACCGGCCACAATTGGAACATGACTTCTTTGTTCATGGTTTATTAGAAATGTCGCGTTCTTAAACACCAGAGAGTCAATCACTTAGTTGAAAACTCTTTTAGTTAAGGGTACATGCTGCCAGCTATGACTAAGTCATGTTGTTAAACTCCTCTGAAACACCTGGTCTATTGTGTCATGTCTTTAATGTCATCGTTCTGGTTGTGCCGATTAATATTCTGGTTCTTTCTTGAATGTTCGGGTTGTGTATATTTCTCTCTCTCTCCGTTTAATGTCAAATCATCTTACCAGCAGTTCTCTGCAGTAGCTAACTGATAGTAGTACTAGCCACGCTAACTGGCTACTGCTATTATTAATGCCATTGTGTTGAGGCCAACACACAACCGTTTCATGATTTTCAACGATTGCTATCTGTACAGTAGGCTAACTGATTAATCTACCTAAAGCGTTCCACGTCCATGCCGCTGAGCTGATAAACGATATGGGACAGGCCATTTGAGTAAGATAGGGGTGTTTGGGTTTGATTCACAAGTGATTAATGTAATGGAAGGCAGTATATATAATTTGTGTACATGTTTGGGGAAACTCGATCGGGAACCTAAACTTGCAATGAATGTAGTGTCATCATAGTGAAACAGAAGAACCAGGAAGTCACTCGTGCAGAGGGAACTTATTTCAAGGCATACAAACACTTTTATTTTTAACTTATCTTTTTGTTATACAACCTTTTAAACTGTTTGTTTATTGGACAAGTTCTAGGCTCATAATCGCTATATTCAGGCCTCTCATATCTTTGAGCTGTAAACACCGCCCACATGCTGCCAGCTCAATGCGGCATGTGTATAATATTACATATATTTATATATATATTGTTATATATTATTGTTTTATATCTAGGATAAGTTTACATTACCCATGTCTGATTCATATGCAGTAGGCCTATACTAATGGAAATGTTGTTCCAAGTAAAATATTGCCTAGTAGCCTTAGAATCCATGTTGACAAATCTGTTGCCCAGTGCACAAATAGAGCCCGTGCGTTAAAGAGGGCGCTACTTTTGAACGTGATCGACTCAAGATTCATGGAACTGCAATGTTAAACCACGCTGGGCTGACCGTGCCGAGTCGTGACTATATATAGGAGCGGGTGGAGGCCAGGCATGACCCCTGACCTCCAGGGTCAAGGGTGCTCACATGGTGGGCAGACTCCGGGGATCGAACCTACAACTTCTGAATGGGAATGTAACATGTAACCATCCTGACATGCAGTCATGGACTCACTGTCTCCTCTCTCCCCCCCTCTCTCCCCCCATCTCTCCTCTCTCCCCCCCATCTCTCCTCTCTCCCCCCATCTCTCCTCTCTCTCCCCTGCAGCCCGACCGCCTGCGGCCCCAGAGGGACTTCATCAGGTCCCTGATGGGCATCGGCAAGCGGCTGGCCACGCTGCCCACCAAGGAGCAGAAGACCCAGCGTCTGATCTCAGAGCTGTCGCTGCTCAGCCACAAGCTGCCGGCCCGCGTCTGGCTGCCCACGGCCGCCTACGACCACCATGTGGTGCGCGTGCCACACACACAAGCTGTGGTGCTCAACTCTAAGGACAAGGTGGGCACGCACGCACACACACACACACAGGCTGTGCTGCTAAGGACACATGCTAATCTCCCTACATTATCTTTACGTGGGTGTGTGTGCGTGCAGGCGCCCTACATCATCTATGTGGAGGTCCTGGAGGTGCAGAGCTTCGAGATGTCCCCCGTCCCGGCCCGCATCCCAGAGACACGCATCCGGGCGGCCCGCTCCGCAGAGAGCTTGGACTGTGCCGTACCGGGGCCGGCCACCGGGGGCATGGCGGTGGAGCAGCGTGCCGCCAGCTTCTCGGCCGTGCCGAACTACGACAACGATGAGGATGCCTGGGCAACGGACGACATCGGTCAGCTGCAGGTTGAGGTGAGGTGTGGGGGGGGGGGTGTCTGTTGTTAAATACACTGGTAGAAACACATTCCATTGAGAAAAGCCTAATGAAGCTGATGCTATTTGCAGAATCTGCATTAACTTCTCTAGGGTCTGCCATTGTTGTTATAGTGGTTCTAGAAGTCTCCTTAGTCACACCTAGCCCACGCCCGTATCTCACAGTACGACGCTGATTGAGGTTTACCGGCCTGAAAGACGACGGTCCAACTGAAGCTGGCGAGGGCTTTGTAACGACACATCAAAGCAGAGAATTAGTGTTGAATGAATCCACTTAAAGGCATGGTCAGTCATTCTCTACGCTTGCTAACTCAAAATTAACTTTCTCAGAAGCTCCGCCCCGCACATTGAAACACATTACGAAGCCTAGGGCATTGTTGTGAGCACTGTTCGCCACTTTGTTTATGTTCCTGTTTACGGAGCTGGGGATGTGTAGGAGTACCGGATATTTTCTCAGCACACACACTAGCTGAGAATATTGTGTGTGTGTGTGTGTGTGTGTGTGTGCGCGCGTTACCAGAGGTAAGCTAGTGGAATGCAAGGAGGTATTTGTTTGATTTAATAAAGTGTATTTGCTCTCAATAGCTGACTATACCTTTAACGTGCGCGTGCATGTGTGTGTGTGTGTGCGTGTGTGTGTGTGCAGCTACCAGAGCATCACACCAGCAGCAGTGACAACATCAGCCAGTTCTCAGTAGACAGCATCACTAGCCTGGAGAGCAGAGAGCCTGTCTTCATCGCAGCAGGAGACATCAGGTACCCCACACACACACAAACACACACACAGAGACTCAGAGTGGCATGACCCCACTAACACACACTCCCTATATCCCCCCCACAGACGGCGTCTGTCAGAGAACCTGGCCCACCCCCCCACCTCCTTCAGGAGAGACCCTGAGGACCCCTCTGCTGTGGCCCTCAAAGAGCCCTGGGAGGAGAAAGTCAGGTAACAGTCAGTGCTGCCCCCTTGAGGAACAAATGAGACACTGCATCATGACAACGTAACTGTGTGCGTGTGTGTGTGCGAGTATAGAGTCACCTGCCTGGGCTTATGTGGGCAGGTGAACAGTCTTGCTTGTCCATGTAGAGTCAATGTCTGTTTATGTAAAACATAATCTAGTGTGTCTGGGTGTGTGTGGGACCTCAGCCAAAGGGTTGTGGGTTCGAGTCCCACAGTCGTCTGCCTGTTAACATCCTTGAGCAAGGTGCCTGACCCCTAGCTAACCCCTACATGACCCCTACTTGCTCCATGACATAATTGTGCTCGCTGTAACCATGACAATGACTGTACTGTGCGATTTAAAGGTACAATCAACGAGGATGTTTATGTTTTAATGATGCATACTGCCAGCTGACATTGTGATTGGTCGGTTGTTAGGCGTATCCGGGAGGCGTCGCCCTACGGCCACCTACCTCTCTGGAGGCTCCTGTCCGTCATCGTCAAGTGCGGAGACGACTTGAGACAGGAGCTGCTGGCGTCGCAGGTGCTCAGCCAGCTGCAGGTACACAGCGCCCCCTGGCTGCTGGAGGAACACACTGCAGCGTGGCTCCCTGGTTATGATGATGGAGTTGTAGATGTTTTGGATTGACGGCATCATAGGAATGCAAGGATGGGATAAACCTGGAGCTTCTACATGTCCCCCCTCCAGGCTATCTGGCAGCAGGAGCGCGTACCCCTCTGGATCAAGCCCTACAAGATCCTGGTGATGTCATCAGACAGCGGCATGATCGAGCCCGTCCTCAACGCCGTGTCGATGCACCAGGTACCAGCTGATGCCGCCGCACGGCATTCTGGGGGATCTGCTGCCCCACTTTCTCTACCTGTCTGTCTGTTGATCCATCTACCTGTCTGTCTGTCTACCTGTCTGTCTGTTGATCCATCTACCTTTCTGTCTGTCTGTCTGTCTACCTGTCTGTCTGTTGATCCATCTACCCGTCTGTCTGTCTGTCTGCCTGTCTATACACTCTTTATCTTGTTTAAACTAAATCAATGGCATTTCATTAATCTGTACTCCTGTGTGTGTGCATGTGTGTGTGCATGTGTGCATGTGGCCCAGGTGCGTAAACAGAGCCAGCTGTCCCTGCTGGACTACTTCTTGCAGGAGCACGGCTGCCAGACCACAGAGGCCTTCCTCAGCGCTCAGAGGAACTTCGTGCAGAGCTGTGCCGGCTACAGCCTCGTCTGCTACTTGCTGCAAGTCAAGGACAGGTAGGGCTGGCCTGGGCCGAGGGGCGGGGCCTGGGAAGAGGGGGTGTGGTCTGGGTGAAGGCTTTGGGGACGACACAGCAGGTCCTGTTTGGACGCGTACGGACTCTGCAACCTGGCATGCTGGTGACGTCACCTACAGCCTGAAACGCTTTCACATACCGCCTTGTTTTATACTTTACAAAATAATGTCATTTTTTATCCTCTCCCTCTCTCTCTCTCTCCCCCTCTCTCTCTCTCTCTCCCCCTCTCTCTCTCTCTCCCCCCCTCTCTCTCTCTGCTCAGTGAGGCAGCGCGACGCAGGGAGCAGGGG